>SNQJ01S0004627.1:47201-85216 GCA_010110895.2 Picea sitchensis | reverse complement strand
GATCACTTGAAGAAAGATTAAGAATGTTTTAACAGACTTATAATTGTTTAAGCTCAAAGACAACTGATTCACCCCCCCCTCTCAGTTGTATTAGTAATTTCAACATTGAGAATGGATGAAATTGTGGGACAGACACCACTGAAGGATTTGGATCATATCCAATTGGTATTGACACGGATGCCATCAAAATAATTACACAATACTACAGGTTAGCGTCGACCACGAGATGCAGTCTTGAGCACAGAAAAACTTAGTCGAGCTACAACAAGCAACAAAGAAGCACGAAGCGCTAGAAACAGTTTGTGCATGGGCCAAATCGGAAACTAAGGAGGAGAACGAATGCAGAAACGAGATGGAACGCAGAGTGGAAAATGTTTTTGGGAAAATTCCAACTACTGCACAAGGAAATGAACTCTCAGCCGCAGAGAAGATCGAGCATATTGCCCAGGCAATTGATCAGTATCAGAAGGATATCGAGACTCTCCGTAGACAGATTAGACTGACAACTCCACCAACAGTGAAGGAGAAAAGAAAGAAGGAAGTAGCAATACATCTGCAGGAGCTAGAAAAACAGGTCAGCACGGCAGCCAACTTGCTGGATAAAGCAACGCAACTTTGGACAAGGCTGGAAGAGGATCCACAAGTCCAACATTGGGACAAGGAGGAGGAGAGGATCAATGCAACAATCAAAGAACTCAATCAACGAAATAAGACTATACCAATTCCAGAACGAGTCAAGGGAATGCAAGAGCTGAAGAAGATACAGGGATAATTTATCACTGCGCAAACACAAAAACATGATTTCCAGACTCAAATAGAACCGTTGTAGGAACGGGTAGCAGAAGTACTTGTGCAGGTAGAAGAAGCTAGAAAACAGACAACACAGACTCACCTAGAATGGGCACGACTGATGAGTGAGGAAGTGGCAGCTTAGACAGTCGACACCATCAAGGGGAAAACCGCGCAGGCATTGACAAAAGCACCAGAGTTGCAGGGACAGTTCCAGACGATCACCAAGGAGATCGAGGAAGCACAGAGCAAGTAGGATACTTGGTATGAGTCACATGTCAGTGTTGGGGGCCTATTGGCACCAGGCCGAGGGGGAAATAAGAACGATCATGGGAAATAAAGCATGTAGAAAACTGAAGTAACAATTGGCAAAAGAACAACATGCACGCATGAAAGAAAGTGTGCACAAAGGAAAGCGACAGCTGGAGGAAGAACATAACGCGTATGGGAGAAAGACCTAACGTAAGAAGGGTTAGGGTTTTGGTAATACTCTAAAACAAAGGCTGAAGAGCCCGAAATGTATAAATATAGATACGAAAGTATCAGTTAAGAGGTAATGTGATGTGATATTATGTTTTATAGGTTATTGTTATGAACCAATTTTGTACATTGTTGAGCAAGGAAGATATGAGGTAAGGTAGATCTGAGGATTAGGCCACAGGCTATGGAGCCTGGTGCGATCTTGTTTGCCTCACATAGATCTTACCATGTTTGATGGAGAATTGTAAGTGTGTGATGCCAAGAATACATAACTGCCATAATAAAAGAGCCAAGAGACAAATCTTTGTGGACATGGCCCAGGAGGGGGTGAACCACGGTAATCCTCGTGTAATGTGTTGAATGTATGCATGTCCCTTCTTTCTTTCAGCAATTAACAGTTAAGCTTGATGAATGAGTTAATACATTGTTATGAACCTGTTTATACTTTTCTTAAATAAAATTGTAGGATATATGTATGCGAATACAAGGAACAAGTAGTTTCCCTTACCGCTCACGGTATCTGGCCTTAATCAAGAACCTTTGTCCCCTACTTTGTCCTAGGCTGTAAACACCTGATTCTTACAACCACCCACTTAAATCTATCTCGAGTGAGACTATGCAGTGCTTTCTGGGTGTTGTGTTGCCTTCTGTTTTACCAGGAGGGCTGATAGTTTTAGAGGCTTTGATGGAACCCCGAATGACATGAACCCTAGGTCAATGATTCAGATAACCCGAGAAGGGAATTTATAACCAACACCAACTTCTTCCATAGTGTTCTCCAGAAATTACCAACGAATTTGGTATCTTTGTCTGAGACAATACTTTTGGGTAGTCCATGAAACCAAAGAACTTCCTTGAAAAATAAATTTGCAACATGTGTTGCATCACTGATCTTCTGTCATGGAATAAAGTATGCCATCTTTGAAAATATATCCACCACCACAAATATGGAATCACATCCTCTTTGTGTTCTTGGCAGTCCCAACACAAAATCCATGCTTATTGCATCCCAAGGCCTCTCTGGTATTAGCAATGGTGGATACAATCTAGTGTTCTGTCTTTTGTCTTTTGCATGTTGGCATATTCTAAATCTCTTTACAAACTTTATCACTTATGTTCTCATGCCTGGCCAATAGTAGGAACTGTTCAACTATGCAAATATTTTATCATGGCCGAAATGTTCATCCAATCCTCCATTATGCTTTTCCTTCAAAAGGTTATCCCTCATTGAGAATTTTGGTATGCACAATTGATTTACCTTGAACAACAATCCCTCTTGAATCATATACGTTGTCCATTGTCTCCTTTCTCTCAGCACAAGATTTTCACATTCTTTGTATGCTTCCTTGAAGTCTGGATCATCACTATACATTTCCTTAAGGTGTTCAAACCCTAAGGTCTTCACCTGAAACTCCTGCAAAATCAAACATCTCGTGCTTAATGCATCAACAACCTTGTTAGAATTTCCATAAATATGTTTTATGACAAAAGTAAAATTCTGCATAAATGCAATCCACTTTGCAGGTCTCTGATTCAATTTTTCATGTCTAGTTATGAATTGTAAAGCCTAGTTATTGCTATACAAGACAAATTCCTTTGGAACAAGGTAGTGCCTCCATTTCTTCAAGGATTGAATTATGGCATAAAACTCTTTGTCATATGTGGATTACTTTCTCTTAGTCTCATTTAGCTTCTCACTGAAATACGCAACGGGCCTATTATCTTGGCTCAAAACTGCTCCAATTGCAACTCCACTTGCATCACATCTCACTTGAAATGTTTTCCCGAAATTTGGCAAGACCAGAATTGGTCGTTCTATTATCTTCTCCTTCAATATATTGAATCTCCTCTCAGCTTCCTCTGTCAATTTAAAATACGTGTGCCTCTTCTTCACGGTATCCATCATTGGTGCACAAATTCCACTAGAATATGTAATGAACTTCCTGTAGAAAATCGCTAATCCATGGAAGCTTCTTACTTCAAACATACTCCTTGGTGATGGTCATTCTTTGATTGCTTTCACCTTCTTTGGATCCATCTCCAATTCATTTGAAGAGATCACAAAAACCAAGTAAATGAGTTATGTCTTCATAAAAGAGGACTTATTCATATTTATCAACAACTTCTCTTACTGTAGTCTCCTCATCACTAAGGTCAGATGTCTCAAATGTTCCTCTTTAGTCTTGGTAAAGACCATTATATCATCCATATATACAACCACAAACTTGCCAATGAAATCTTTCAATATTTCATTCATCGGCCTCATAAAAGTACTTGGGGGATTTGTTAAGCCAAATGGCATAACAACCCACTCATACAACCCTTCATTTGTCTTAAAGGTTGTTTTCCACTCATCACCTTCTCTCATCCTTATCTGGTGATATCCACTTTTCAAATCTATCTTAGAAAAGAAATTTGCTCCAGTTAAACAATCCATTAAGTCATCCATTCTTGGCAAAGGGAATCTATATCTGATGGTGATATTGTTAATGGATTTCGAGTCTATACACATTCTCCATCCTCCATCATTCTTTCGACTCAACACAGTTGGTACTGTGCATGGACTCAAGATTTTTCTGACCAAACCCTTATCTAAAAATTCCTAGACTTGGTTCTTTACCTCCTCATCCTCTTGAGGTGTCAATCTGTATGCTGCTTTGTTTGGTAGACTTGTTCCTGGTATCAAATCAATATGATGGTTGATACTTATGATGGGTGGCAATGAGTTAGGAAACTCATCCACTACTATGTCAACAAAAAACTCCAACATCTCTTGAACTTCTTAAGGAAAATCATCCATCGAAGTGCTTGTAAAGACAAACTTGGGTTTCCTAACCACAACAAACTACATCTCATGTTCCTTCTTGACTTCTCTCAGGAGTTCCTTCCCACTCATGAGAAGTATGTTTGTGCTTGCTTCTTCTTTTACTTTCTTCTCCTCAATTGGCAGCAACATGTGTGTCCTACCATTCTTCTCCAAGGAGTAATTATTTTTTCTCCCATCAGGAATGACATTTTTGTCAAACTTCCATAGTCTTCCCAATAAAACATGACACACATCCATGGGAATCACATCACACAGAATTTCATCTCTATATCCTCCTATCTTAAATTCAACGAGATGTTGTTTAATGACCATTATCTGGTGTCCTTTCTGCAACCATGAGACTTTATATGGCTTTGGATGTGCAGTTGTCTCCATCTCCAATTTCTCCACCATCTCTGTGGATATTAAGTTAGCAGTGCCCCCACTGTCAATTATCACCTTGCATACTTTGTCTTTAATCTTGCAATATGTCTTGAATAGACTATTCCTCTGCACTAGTTTTTCAACTTATGGTTCTATCTTCAAGAGAAAATTCTTCAGCATCAAAGACCTTCCATATTCTACACCTTCTGTTTCAACATCTCTTTTATGTGCTTCTAAAATGTGAGCTTCACCTCCTCCTTATTTCTTTCTCTTGGGACATTCCCAAGACATGTGTCTTGTCTTTCCACAAGCATAACACCTCACCTCTCCTCCTCTGCTTCTTCCTCTTCCTCTAGAAGAACTTATTCCACCACCTTGTCTTCCTCGAGAACTTCTTCCTCTTTCTGAGTGATTGTGTGGTTTCTCAATCCCATCTTTGGATTTATGTGTCTTATCATGGAAAACTCCCTTGCCTTTGCTTGGGATTCTACCTCTGTTTCGTTGACTCTGTTTCCTAGAAAACTTCTCCTCTTCCTTCAGATAAATCTGATAAGCATCCTCTACTTTCCTTACTGACATCATGCTGATCTCATCATGGATTTCATACCTCACGCCATTTATATACCTGACAAATTCCTCGTCCTTCTCTCACTGTCCAGTCATGATATTCAATTTGTAGAACTCCTCTATGTACTCTTTCACTATCATACCCTTCTGTCTCAGGTTCTGTAACTTCCTTAATAGATTTATTTGATACTCTTTGGGAATGAATGTAGCCTTCATCTTGGCTACCTTTCTATCCCAATTCTTTATATTATGTTTTCCTCTACTCCTCCTCTCAGCCTGCAGTTCATCCCACCACAGTGTTGCATGTCCTTTCAGTCTGGTGAAAGAATGTCTCACCTTTTTCTCCTCATCGACATCTTCATAGTCAAAATATTTGTCCATGGATCTTATCCAATCCAGCAATTCTTCAGCATCCAGGTTTCCTTCATACATTGGGATCTCTATCTTTTCTCTAGCTCCCAGTTTAACAACCGCTCTCAGCAAGCGTTCCTCGACAACATTTTCCCCTACATCTTCCTCTACTTCCACTTCTTCACTTTTTGCATCACTAATGTCCCCAACATCAGGTGCTCTCCTCTAATATTTCACGAAGCTATCGCATTTATCTTTCTACAGCGTGAATGGCTAAAGGTGGCTTCACACATCTCCTTGGTGGAATTGTGTTGACTATTTCTCACACACATAGTACACCTTTGAGCTCTTTCTTGCTACTTGAAAACAATTTCAGGCTTTGATACCACTTGATGCAGACCCTCGTTCTCTCCTCAGGGTTTCTCGACCTCCCAGACAAGGATCTTCAAATATCTAAGCTAGATTAACTCCTCGAGACCTTGGTGGCCCCGAATTGAATTAACACATAAACTTTATCACCTTAAGTGCAAGTCATATGGAACCCGGAGACCCTTTCTTTAGCACTCCTTAATCTTTGAAATTATGGGTGTTAGCTCCTTTTTACTATCCCTCTCCTTAGGCAACCTCAAGCTATGACCTGGGGTTTAACCTCCTTAGGCACTTGGGACTTCAGACTCTAGGCACTTCGGACTTTGGACTCTGGGTTCTTTGGACTTCAAACTCTGGCCTCTTTGACTACAACTGCAACTCATTCCCCCGAACTCCGAACTGTGAACACATCTAACACGAGAATCAATGATTCTCGCCTATCCCGCAACCAACACCTGATGGATGGCCATGATTGCTTCTTCTCTTGGCTCTTCAAGTATCCTCCTCCTTCGCCTTTCTTCCCGAGGTATTTTCCTCCGAGACTTGTAGATATTTGTCACGTATCCTCGCCGCAACCAACGGCTCGGATCTACTTCGTACTTCATGGTTTTCATGAAGATCTCTATCTTCTTGGTGCAAATTCTCCAAAGTTGTTCTTTTTCCGAACTCACTTATCCATTGCCACGTCTCAGCCTTCCCACCAACGGCTAGGATATCTTCGTGGATCCAGTCTTCGGTGTTTTTCAACCTTCTACACTCAAAATCCTCTGATTCACAAATTTCTGATAGCACCCACGACTAACCACTATGCAAGTTTTCCCATATTTGGTGGTCTAGGACGATATCACTCCCTCTAAACAGATCTACAGTCTAGATGGACTTCGAGGTGTAACCTCCCACTGCCTTTTTGAGATCTATCGGTTGTTCGTGATCCCGATTCTTTCCGAACGGATCTCAACCGTCACTTCGCGACATTCAACATATTTCTCCCTTCCTGTTGATTCTGGGTTGTTGTCTCTCCTAAGCTTGATTCTGACGCACTCCTTGCAAACTCAGAATCTCTAACAAAATTCGGACTTAGTGATTTCTTCAAAATAAATTTCTCTACGCACTCCTTGCGCTTCGCAGTCTCGTTTTCGATACTTAGTCAATTCTTGGCCTTGTGCACTCCTTGCAACACTTGGCCTAAGCTCCTCGTTATCTATTCTGATCTTCACTCCTCAAACCCTCCGACTCCTTTGAGGGTTACTTCGTCACTTAGTAGAACTTCGAATCTATGCAATCCTTACAATAGATTCTTACGCAATACTTAGCTTCTTGCGGGCGACTGTGCACACTTTGCAGCAGTCTCTTTGCACCCTTTGCAAATGAAAGTTTCACGCTATCTCTTATGAGATTCTGAGTGGAAAGAGACTCTGTTAACGCCCTCTTTGTGGATTGTATGCACACCTTGCATGAACTCAACAAAGAGAAAACAATTGAAACTTATCCAAAAACTTCATAGTTTCATATACTCAACAACATAACTCATTCATTCATGGAAACAAAATAACAAGGAATTGTAAATAGTAGCAACACTATGCATTGGATCAATTTTCCTTTGTTATATTCATTCAAAAGTAAATGGATACAACTATGATAAATAAAACAACTAAATCACAACAATCTCCTCCTAACTTGCAGCAGCCTCGTTCGACCATATAAAACCTCTATTTATCCTAGAAGGTTCTTAGGGTTCCCTCCGACTACTCATCTTCTCGAAAAAAAACCTAACTAATACTTAAGTTCCATTACATTAAAGACTAGGAGTGAAACTTCCATATCACTCGTGATCAGTCAGCTCCCAAGAATTTGATCTTCTTCAGTTTTCAATTATTCAAAAAAAATATTTGCAGGGAACGCCAACATTTAAGATTCCAAATGATTCAAAGGTGTGCTAAGGCATAGATTTGTCTCTCCACGTGTGCTTGATGACGATTCTCTTTCATCACAACTAATTTGTCCTTTGGCCTCGGCATAATGTCCTAGACATTGTTCTTTAGAATAGACATGTATTCCTCAAGCTTGGAGTCCTTCCACACTTCTAATTTATCTTCTTCTTCAAATGAAGAAGGATCAACATCACTAATGTTGCTCATCAGTGCAACATAGCCTCCATACCTATGAGGCCTCTTACTTTCCATGAAATTTACTTTAGGAGAAGTTATCCTTTTTGCTTCCTACAATGTTTCTTTAATCCATGTTGGCTTCCTTTTGGTTGTAGGTTCTTCAAGATTTATTTCAAAATATTCATCGGGTTCTAAGGGCTCATCACTTGGCCCTTCATGAGGTTCCTCCCTCTGATCATCTAATTCTTCATTTTCAGAAGAGGGTGAAGCTAACTGAACTGCTTCTGATTCCTATTGTAGCTCTCTGGATTTTTTGAATGTGTCTTCATCATGGAAATTCACATCCCTTCTTACCTCTATCTACCTCTGACCTAGTACATATATCCACAAAAACCCCTTTCTTGCCCGAGGGTTCCATCTGTGTGATCTTTTCCTTAGAGACATGAATATATACTAGACACCCAAATATCCTTAGATGCCCTACATCAAGTTTGGTCCCTGAGAAGACCTCTTCAAGAATCGTTTCCTTCAGTATAGAATGAGGACGCATGTTCTGAATATACACAGTGGTGGAGGTAGCTTTTGCCCATAATAAATTTGGCATATCCTGGTCAAACATCATGGCTTTCATTGCCTCACATATTGTTTTGTTTTTCCTCTGAGCAACACCATTTTGTTAAGGGTTATATGGCATGGTCAATTGTCTCTTGATTCCCGTTTTCTTGCATAAATCCTCGAATTGGAGAGATTCAAAATCTCCTCCATTGTATGTTCTAAGAGTTATGATGTGTTTCCATGTATGTTTTTCAATAAAGGATTTATATTCTTTAAACTTATCAAATGTGTCACTTTTCGCTTTAAGGAAATAGATCCAACATTTTCTAGAGAAATCATCAATAAAAATAACATAATACAAGAAGACACTAAGAGAGGGAGATGACATGGGACCACACACATGATAATGAACTAGATCTAAAATTCCCTGAGCTCTATTGTCACTACTAGGAAATGATTTCTTTATATTTTTACCAAGCATGCATCCTTTAAAATTTTCATTTTTACTAGAAGAAATAGAGGCCATGTCACATACCATATTCTGCAATTCTGGAAGTGATTTTTAATGAAGATTACCAAGCCTACTTTTCCACAACTCATTGGAGCTAACCGCATCATGAGTTAATGCCTTAACTGACTTTATTGTCACAACATACAGTCCTCATGTGTGCATCCCAATAGGTTCTGCTCTACTTGGGTTTCTATATTTATCCCACAGAAGTGTCTTCCAGTCTTTGAATATCACCCAATATCTCTTGTCCTCAAGGGTTGAAACTGATAATAGATTTTTCCTGCGCCCTAGAACATATAATACTTCATCAACATGAAGCATTGCCCCATATTCCAATCTGAAGGAGATAGAGCCTACTCTCTCTATCTTGTAACTTTTGTCATCCCCAAGCTCAACTTTCTCTGCAAAGGATTTGTTCTTGAAATGTGAAAGGAAATCCTTGTATCCTATCATGTTCTTTGATGCACCACTATCTACTAACCAATTTCTCGACCCTGTGATAACTCTACTAGATAAAGTAGAAACCAAGTAACATTATTTTCTATTTTCTCTTTCATTAGAAGGACTTTATTTATTTATTTTGGATTCATCATCCTCGGCAATTGAGGCATGATGTTTCCCTTTCCTTAGACTTTTTTTCTTAGACCAACAGTGTCTAGCAAAGTGACCCAACTTATTGCAATTAAAACATTTAATCTTAGATGTATCAAGATTCTTTCCTTTGAACATACCTTTAGTATTTATCTTCTTCTTAGAGCCTTTCTGGAAAGTGATCTTCTTCTTTCCCTTGAATCTTGATGCTAATGTCAAATGTTTTTCTTTGGATGGCTCGCTCCTGCTAACAAAGTGACTCTCCTCTTGGTGACAATCATGCCATAACCTCTCAAACATGGGTTGAATCTCTCTCCCACTCACACTGGATAATAAAGTATCCAATGGAGAAGGAATACCATCAAATGTGGCATGCACTAAGTCATCATCATCCACTGCAACACCTGTGACCAAGAGTTGATCTTTGATCTGGGATATCTTGGAACAAAAAGATGCAATTGATTCACCTTTCTCCATATTCAAATACTTAAACTTGTGTTTAAGTGTCCTCTTCTAACTTGGTGTCATTTTACCATACAGATTTACCAAGGTATCCATACATTCCTTGGCAGTCATTAATGAAGTCATTGTTGGCATTATTTTGTCTTTGACTGAGTCAAAGATAATTCACTTGTCATTTTCTTGATCCTTCATAATGGTTTCTCTTCCTACATTAGATATGGGTTCCTCCATCACTGAGGTCACATACTACTCAAGATCATACTCCTGTAAGATATTCGTTAGCTTGAGCTTCCACACATTGAAGTTGGAATCTCCTTCAAGCCTATCCTCGACCCTGACATAAATAGAGAATGCCATGGAATTCATGCTGGAAACTTATCAAGCTCTCTTGGATCTATGTGTACCTTTTTGTTGCACTTCAACAAGATCTTTCACACCCTTAGCTATGATACCATATTAATTTATTAAGCTTTATTTAATACACAGATTATTTCTTTAATTTCTTCAACACCTTAAATAAAACTTGATCTTTCAACCAGCAAAAGATAGACACTTAATATGATGAACAGTAGTAGAAGAAGTACTCAAATAGAATCTCACACATGCACAAGAATTTAACATGGAGAAACCCAAGAAGGGAGAAAAATCCAAAAAACAATCTTCCCTTATTTGCAAATAATATGTAATATCATATATAATAAACCACCATGAAAAATCCCTGACCGTATGACTAGCGAACAACGAAATGCTTTGTTGTCCTTGACTGCTGTTATAAACCAGCACTACTAGCAAAAATCATTTGTTGTACTTTTACACAGTAAATTATACTTTGTTGTATATCAGCTGCAATAAATTAACTCCAACACTGCCCTTTCTCACTATGTAGAATAATAGACATTAGACTCATATGTTGCCCACTCTCGTTCACCTGCAAACAATCTCCTTCCCTCCACTCTTGAGTTTCATAAAAAGTGAATAATGGAGAGGGGTTGAACTCTATATATACTAGGTTAAAGGAGGAGAGATGAGTGAAATCGAATTAGGGAGAAACATGCATGTCTTTACAACTAGACTTTACAACTCAACTCGAATTGTAACTTGACTTGTGACTAGACTTTGCATGACAACTCGCCCTTGAGACTTGGATTTGCATGGCATGAAAAATCGACATGCCAACTTGACATGAAAATCAACATGCAACTCAAAATGCAACTTGAGTTTAAACAAACTCGAACTGGACATGCAACTCAACATACAACTTGAGTTTAAACAACTCGAACTTGGCATGCAACTGGACCTCTACAACTTGATTTTGACAACTCAAACTGGACATGCAATTCGACTTTTACAACTCAAACTGGACATGCAATTCGACTTTTACAACTTGAGTTAGGAAACTTGAATTTATTTTCATGGTGGATAATGTTACACATGCCAACACACTACATAAATACATTTACATTATTTGCATGAGGAAGATTGTTTGTTTCTAGCTCATAGGAATTGTACATTTAGCCTAACTTTTGTTATATTCCTTGACTTTTTCTCATGGGTCACATGGCTTGACTAGGCTCACAAAGGTTGTACATTCCCCCTGACTTTTTCACTATTTTGTCTATGCTCATAGAGGTTGTACGTTCTCCCTTAATTTTGCACTAGACTTTCTATGATCACAGAGGTTGTACGTCCCCCCTGACTTTTGCATTAGACTTACATCTTGACTTTTGTCTTAGACTTACAAGGCTTCTTCCTTTGCCTTGCCTAGACTCACAAGATCATATAGCATCTCGTTCATCCTGAATTTTGGTTTGACTCACAGAGGTTGTACATTCCCCCTGGATTTTGTCAATACCTCACAAGACTGGTTCATTCTCCAAATCTCCCTGGCTAGCATCAGGGTGGCCCACATGGCCTCTCATTGGAGAATGATTGTCAATCCTGCCAAATTTAACAGAAATGTAGGGCTACAAGCGTGTTCCATTCACCCATTTGAGACGAAGAATACCATCTAGTTGCACAAGCCTAACAACACTAGATTCATGGATTTATGAAACTATAAAAGGTCCCATCCAATGCATATGTAGCTTCCCTGGATGTTTCTGATAGTTTTCCCTGGATGTTTCTGATAGTTTTTGTCGTATAAGAGGGCTTGGTTACCTTGCGCAAATGACTTATGCTTAATATGTTGGTCAATTTCAATCCGTTTTCTAATTCTTTTCCATCGTCTGATAAAAATTAACTAAGAAACTAGCTTCTTCAAGTTCCATTATTTCCGCGATTCGTGCTGCAAGGGATTCATCGCATGTCATATTAGTAGCTTGTGCAATGAATACACTTGGAGTTATAAACTCGGCTAGCACTATCACTTATCATCCATATACCATCTAGAACGAGGTATACTTATGTAATCTCTTTGTAGTGGTTTGGTAATCCCATAACACAGCTAGAACTCTATGGTCCCAATCATCCCGATTGGCACAACATACCTTGGTTAAACCCATTTCTAAGATCTTGTTGAATGCTTCTACAATTCCATTCACTTGAGGATGGTATGGACTGCTCTTATGGAATTGAATAAAAAACTCTCTTATGAGGATCGTGATAGTGTCACTGATAAAATGAACTCCTTAATCATTCGTCAAGCTCTGAGGATAGCCAAACCTGGTAATTATATTTTTTTAAATGAACTGTGTTGTTGTGTTTGTAGAGCAATCCCAAAAAAATTCTACTTCATCCCAATGAGCTAAGTAATCAGTTGCGGTAATAATATATCTTTCCTTAGAATACCTCCCAGGGGAGTTTATCAGACCGATGAAATCAACAACCCACTTTTCAAAGGCTTGTAGTGCTCAAACAAGGTGTAAGGGTAACTCATCATTGTAGGACAGTTTGTCAACTCTCTAATAGTCATCACATGCCCTAGCATATTCTTTGGCATCCTTGAACACCATTGGCCACCATAATCTTGCTTGTACTATCTTCTGGGGATTTGCCTTTCCAATGACGTATCCTCTCGTAACTCCATTGTGACACTTCCACAGAATATATGATCTCTCATGGTTGAGCACGCAATGTCTCAGGATGTTATCAAATCCTAATTTGTACAGGTGGCCTACAATAAGTTGATAGTATGTTGCTCGACCACTAGGTGTCTCTTTTGAGTTGCGGCATAACCTTCAGGGAAGACACTCGTTCTCATAAATAAGGCAATGTTAGACAAGTAATCATGAATAGATTCTACTTTGAAAAGATATGGATCTGGGAGCTGATCATCTATAGCCCCACCATTCTCTCCTGACTCTAGTCTAGAAAAATGATCTGGACCCATATTTATTTTGTCGATCTTAACAATGACCTCAAAAGAAAATTCCTGAAACAACGACAACCATATACAATTTTTTTCTTCTAACACGGGCTTATTAACAAGATATTTCAAATCAGACTGATCAGTAAATAATTTAAATTCACTCCCTAGAAAATAATGTCTAAACTTTTGTAAAGCATAAACCATTTCCTAACTTTCCCTTTCGATTGTAGTGTAGTTGCATACAGCCTGAGAGAGATTTCGACTAGCAAAGTAAATAGGATGGTCCAGGTTCCCTTCACCGACTTGTGCAAGGATTGCTCTCAACGCAATACCGGAAGAATCAATATGTACATGAAATTCCACTTGTCAATTCAGATAGATGAGGATAGGAGTAGTACTTAGCTTTTCTTTGAGGGTATCAAAGGCTTGATTTCATTTTGGTGTCCAACTAAAAGCCTCAAATTTCTTTAACAACTTTTGAAACAGGGCAACTATGATTGCATAACTTCTAATAAACTTGTGATAGTAGCCCATGTAACCTAACATTGACCGCAATTCTTTGGTCGTTGTAGGAGGAGGCATATTTAATATCACGACAACTTTTGCAAGATCCACCTACACTCCTTCCCTACAAACTATGTGTCCTAGTAGATTCCCAAATGGGACACAAAAATACACTTTTTCAAGTTTAGGGAAATATGTATCTTTCTGCAAAGATCAAACATCAGTCATAATAGGCCTATGTGTTCCTTTAGTAGGATATACACAGTCCAATCATCCATATAGACTTCAAGAAACTTGTGAATGAAGTCACGGAATGTTGCAATCACTATCCGAGAGAACACTACTAGGGTATTCTTGAGCCCAAAATACATAACATTATAGGCAAATGATCCCCACTCAGTAGTGAATGTAGTATTTTTCTTTTCCTCTTCAACAATTCTAACCTAGTGATATCCAAAAAATCCATCTCTAAAATAATATGCTTCATTCCCCGCTACTTGATCGAGAACCTCATCACTAAAGGGAGTGGGAAAATGATCATGTACATAGGAAATGTTCAAGATCATGTAATCCACATAGACTCGTATATCCTTGGTACCTTTCTTTATCTTTATGACAATAGAACTGATCCATTCAGCCTCATTCACATGGAAAATTAGCCTAGTTGTTTACATTCTATCAATCTACTTTTTCACCTTCTCTTTGACTCTAGGGTTCAACCAGTGTGGATTTTGTTTGACTGGTTTTGAATTAGGCCTTAGATACATATTCATCTCCCCTAAGTCTCCCTTAATACCTTTTAGTTCTGAAAATCTTTTAGGGAATATGTCCCCATATTCCTGCAATAGAGCTTGTATCTCTATCACTATATTTCATCCCAATAATCCCCTATGGATTCTATCTTGGGATACTCTTCACTCCCTATATTTATTTTCTACAACTTTAGGGGTTTGGTATAGGAGCTACTAACATCATCTTAAATAGTGTCTTTAACATCCCTAGTTCCTTCAGATTCTTTAAAATTCAAATTCTTAAGGTCCTCTAGGTTGTCGGGATCTTCTGGGTCTGTATTAACCTTAATGCAGACCATGGGTATCTGTGCAAGGGATGGGTAAAGGATATGATGAAGTAGGTATTCGTGTTCAATGAAAGATATAGGTGGATGTGTGGGCTTAAATTCCTCAGTAAAAAGTAGTTTCTTAATTTGTTGCAGCACTAAGGTGATTTCCAAAGACTTACCCGAAAATGAGAAATCATGACAGAATTGGCATTGAAGGACTTCCCAGCAAGTGGATTGTCTTCATGCACGTACCAAGCACTTGGAATTCATCCCAACGAATGAATAAACTGATGTACCCAAAATTGAGAAGGAAATTGTGCATCTTTCCATACCTTAATACAATGCGCAACATGCTCATGTGGATCAGACGACCCATCATACAATTATAGAGTTAAGCTTTGATGTTTCAGCTCCTAGTCCTTAAGGACTGGATGACTTGCGATGGAAGGATAAATCAGTGTTTAAGAGTGAATTTGATCTCATCCCAAGAAGTCAAATATTCTTTATGCGTGGCCCACGACCTATCTGGAGACGATTTTAATGCAATAGCAAGTACCGATATTCTATGTTCTGCTTCAACTTTGTCTTCCAGGTCAACTAGAAATTTGTGTACATTTGAAGTGCCATCATAAACAGGGTGTTCTCTAATCTCTGGTACAATCCACCTAGTCTCTTTGATAGTTGTGAAACGTCTTAAAAAAATTTCATACCTTCCCTGTTTCCAACTCTCAAAAGTTGCCTCTGAATATTCACTTGCATATTGAATACTTGGACAACTTACTGACCCATTTGCGGTAGGGTTAATATAGTCTGTCCGTTTTCTTGAAGATAGAGTGTTGAGTTGATCTAGGACATATGGTTCCATATTTTCTTCAGTTGGATCAGTATATTGAGGACCTTGGTATGCATCTAGAGGTTGGGTTACTTTGAAACCATCTTATTTAAAGGTCATGAATTCCTTTTTGAGATCTATAAAAGAATAATTCTCATCTACCTGGTCAATTCCCAATAAAGATAGGTACGGATATTTCTCACCCATTATTTCGATGACCTCGAAGTCTTATATTCTTTTAGCACCAGCTAAGTCCATTTCAATGTTTTGTAGCCTCCCAACATGGTAGATACAGTATTGATTGGCCATCCACAACTGAATAGGTGAATAAACGAGTTTGGGCTTGGTCATTGATTCCCAAGTGTTTTTGGTAGTATATTGACATCAAACCCCAAATATAACATAACATCGCTAATCTCATAGTCATCAATGTGGGTATTTAATTTAAATTCTCTTCCATATCTTTATTTTCTCCTTCGTATTATGTTTGTATTTATCTCCGGAATATTAGCAACAATCAGCTCCTCTGGGATCCATTTAGCCTCTAAAGTCCCCTTGAGCGTATTCCGCAACTTCTTAGTGAGTTGTTCATCATCCAAGATATCGGAAAAGATTTGTAACCATAAATCAACAATCTTTTGGGATTTCATTAGAAGGTCCTCCTATGCAAACAAAATTTCTATGACTCTTGGTTGAATCTCAACACTTGGTTCTTCAATTGTCGATGTGGTAGGTTTAGACATTTGTCGAAACATTTCTACTGTGTTCTAGAATAACTCCTTCTACCTTATGGGATCATACTTAGAATCCACCTGTACCACCTTTTGAATCTTACTTTGATTAGGGTTGTCAACATCGACACAAATCCTTGTTCCTCCTCTAGTAATAATGTTAATATTGGGCTCCTTTCCTTCAACGATAGGTCTAGGCTCTAAATTTATTAAGTTGGTGCCTCGCTTCCTCACACAATATTCCCATTTCATGATCAATTCATGACAATACTCAGTGGCATGGGTGTTGTTTATGCAGTGTGCACACCAAGGTCTTCTCGTAAGAGCACAATCTCTCGTGAGGTTCCCTTGTTCATCACAATTGTAACAACAAATTGGCCCTCTTATTCCAGTTCGTCCACCTTGAAATCCTCACTCGCCTCTACGACCTCCTCAAAACCCTTGAGGAGCTTCGTGGACCCTAAATGCAAATCAATCCAATCTGTCTGCAAGAGAAACCAAAGCATGACACTACTTGGTAGTGTGATTATATTACCCACATGATTCACAGTATATCATATTCTAAACAGGGGAATAATTTTGTATGATTGGAAAGTACCTAGGGGATTGGCCATGATTCCTGCAGATTTCACAGTATTCATTATTATATCCCCCTTAATGATTTGGGAATGCATGGTACTGCATAGGGCCATGAAATGATGTTGTAACAACAACTTTCACGACCCCTCACGATGGTCCCATTGGTGGAGGAACCATCGAGTGAGGAGGGGGTCTTGCGCCCCTCATTTTGGAACATTTTTTCACTGTATGGACCTCAGTATAACATCCAGTACAACATACCTATTGTCGAACTGTTCTCAGGAGGGTCAATTCTTGAATATTGTCGGCTAACATAGAAATATGGCTTTGTAGTTGCACAATATTAGTGTCTTTAGTTGGTCTCATAACCCGCAATCTTCCATGATATCCAACCATCACTTCAATTTTCATTGTTTGTTCTAAGGCTTTCCCCAATGTAGCTATCCTCTGGTGGGTTAATGGAATCTAGGTCAATGATAATATCCCATGTATAAACTATTCTCGTTGGTGGTATTCGTGGATGGGTTTGGCCAATTTCCCTATCACATCCTTAAATCTTTGGTTATACCCCTAGGTAGACTCACCATCTCTCTATTTGATCTCCCGCAACTCAGAGAGATCTTGTTGCTCGGACTGTGATAAGAAGAATTCTACTATGAACCTATGTTTGACATCAGTAAGAGTGAAATTTTGTCCTTGATAATTCCTTGGTTCAATGGATTTCATATACCATCTTAAAGAATGACCTCTCAAGGTGGTATGAAACTTACCCAGTTTGTTGGCATCCAGAGTTCCACGAGAGCTCCAGATGGCTTCACAAAGAAACCAATGTTGTTCAACATCCCCATCCCCTTTACCCCAAAACTCTAAGTATCAGGTGATGGATCCTGCATGTTGACTTGCCATCAGATAACTTGGAGATCCTATCAAAATGAACCCTGAGGGTCCTGGTTGCGATATGCCTAAATAACTTACCCCATGTTCACTATTACTACTTGAAATTGCCATATTATAAGGATTAGAAATGGCATAAATTACTAAATAATTTAGTACATAATTTACCAAATTTGTAGATAGTGCAAAGGGACTGGGTGATTCGAGACATGTTGATTTTCCTTCATAATGGAATTCTTTGACCTGGGGGGTCGCATGAGTATGTAGTAACGTATCAATTCCGTGATGTGATTCAACATTTTATGGCATCAAGGGATCTAATTCTCCCACAACTTCTTTAGGGATTCCAGTTGAGTCTTCTTCTTCGTGTGTGGCACATATCCTTATTATTTCTTTTGACTTTCCTTACCCTTTTCCACTTCCTCCAGAACTTTCACTGTTCTCTCCAAACCTCTCCTGAAACCATCAGCTAGCCATCCTTTCGTGTATCTGCAACTCATGTAACTTATATAACTCTCTTCTATAACTACCCTCGAAGTCGATCTCCTTCCTCGATTGATCAGGCCTCTTCATCAACTTTCTCATCTATTTTCACCACCTCTTTTTTATCACAACAACCCTTCTCTAAGCTCGTTCATATCTAGCACTCTTTTCTCGACGACCCCCCATACTTCAAGAATGTTTGGAAAATATCCCATGAAACCTCCCCTTAATCACCCGCCTCTCATGCGCAGACGTTTACGCTTCCATCTCAACTGGAATAGGTAACATCCCCTATTATGCAAGAAAAAATTTAATTCAAAGGGATATTTCCCACAACATTCGTCCTCTAGCTCCTTCTTTGAATACGTCTTCCTCCCTTGAAAAATACTAGTGGTTTTATGCTAAAAATTCAATAATATATAGGTGGTATGTACCTAGAAATCAATATCTCTAGGAATCAGATGATCTAGTTGGTGAAGAGATGTTAAGTGCACAACAGTCCAATTCTGATCTTAATTCGATCTTTGAATTCTGATGCTTATTGCAGTTGGTCGAGCCACTAAAATACCTCATCCGAGAATCAAATCCAGAAGATCTTGTATTGATCACTCGCAGGTTCTAAGTAAAAAATAGTGTTCTTTTGTGTCGTAAATTATCTTATTGTAGAATAAACTTGTCGCACCTTTCCCACAAATTCTCAATGTCAGACTTAA
Source organism: Picea sitchensis (assembly GCA_010110895.2). Taxonomy (NCBI): domain Eukaryota; kingdom Viridiplantae; phylum Streptophyta; class Pinopsida; order Pinales; family Pinaceae; genus Picea; species Picea sitchensis. Next base: position 66,140 of record SNQJ01S0004627.1, on the reverse strand, counting down.
AGAGGTGATGTTGCATCCTCTAAAAACTCACTTTAAAGACAAGTCCTAACAACGGAACCATTTGATGGTGCAAATTGGAAACCGGGGTTCTCGAAGGTTACCAAAAAAGATATCATTGTAGTCTACCAACGTTGACATATTCAACCTTTCGCAAGGGAAGGAGGTCTCACCTGAAGCACAGCGGAAACATGTGTGAGGTGAAGTTAATCAAAGAGGATGTGTCATCAAGACTAGTGCAACATAATGCAGATTCATGTTGTAACATATAAATAATTATATCACCAAGAGTCTAAAACAACATAAACATCATATTACCTAGGTTGCGCAGCATACAGACAAGTCAATACATCTGAATTGATGGTGAAATACCAAGTACACAATACATAAGTAATTGCACAATAAAAGAACTATAGAGTCATACACATCATAACCAAAATTGTAGGGCCCAAACGATCTCTTATATTATCAAAGTCTCATAATTCATTATCCCACAAGTATAGCCTTCTATCATATCTTATACATCACTCTCCATGTCCCCATACCCTCTACAAACTCTATCATGTTTGTGAAAGCACAATAATTCCCAGAAAACCCATTACAATAGCTTATCCCACCAGACACAATAACAACAATGGTGATAGTTTGATAACAGAGGGAACCAACAATAATACTAGCAGCAACAGTCTAACAACGCAGAATATGAACAACAATGATGCAGGAGCATCGTAAGCAGCGAGCCAAGCAAGCATAAGGCGGAAGACCACTGGAAGAAGCACAACACACATTTTACACATTTTGAAATGTTTTTGAAAAATTAATGAAGTGGATATTAATGTGATAGTTGGGGAAAGCGTACTTACATTTATATCTTAGATATTGTAAACAGATCTTGAGAGATTGCTCTCATCTGTAGTATGTAAAGGCGTTTATACATAATTAATGAAAGTAGGTAGATTTGAATTCATAGATTAGACAGTTTAGAGAGTAGGAGGGAAAACGGATATAGACACCCTCACCCTCGTATTATTGTATCATTAGAACAGAAGAAGAGAGATTTTTCATAAGTTGTTGAGCTATAGCAGAGAGTTGTAGAGGAGAACCCATGTACAGGAGCACTTGTGTTAATATATGAAGCTTTGACTCAATTTTCATGGTGTTATGATGCTTACTGTTTACCTTTGTTGAATTGTATGCTTACAGTTGTTTTATTCTCTCTGTTATACATGTGTTTCAATGTTGTGTTATGTGTGATTTCATGTTAAGTATATGAAGTCTAAGAGAGGAGAAGAATCAGTTTCAATTGTTTCTCATCCTGAGAGTTCCTGCAAGGAGTGGAGTGAAACTTCCACAAGGTGTGCGCTGACAAGAGTCAGAGTTTTATCTCAGAAAGCTCAGGAGAGATACCATTGTTCTCATTTCCCGCATAAGTGTAGGTGAAGCACAGAGCCGTGCAAGGTGTGCGCAGGCCAGTTGAAGCCTTGGATTTTATAGATCCAGAAGGAAGGTGGAAGGATTGTTGTTGCAAAGAGTGCACAGAGTCGAGGACTCAAATAACTAGAGGTTACTTGAAATATTTCCGCAAGGACTGCGAGTAGAATTCCTCTTGGAGACTTAGGTTCATAAGTGAAAGCTCAGGAGGGTTAGTACCTTTGAAGAGTTCAAAGGAAGACAGGGAGGGAAATTATAGCGCAGAAGTTAAGTTCAGTGGAAGGATGCCAAATTAGTTTGGCCAGAGAAGTCATTGAGGAGTAAATCAGTCGGTCATAATTCTCCAAGGAGAACTCGCGAAGTCGCGAGAACCGTAGGATCCAGAGGAGTTGCAGGGTGGATAAGGGTTGGACAAACCCATTACGTTGGTTTCAAGATTCAACATCGACCATTGATCGTGACCATCTAGCCGTCAAGATCATTTCGACAAATCATGGTTTGTAAGTCTGGAGTGCAAGCCAAATCCATTGGTCACTCAAACTTCCGAATCGCAAAATGGATTATCGTGTGTGAAGAAAAGGCGTAGAATTTTTGACGCTTCGGAATTTCAGAGTTCATCATTTCAGGGGTCCTGACGACAAGGAGTCGGGGCGCTTAGCATTGAAAATCCTGAAGTCATGAGTCACGACGAGATTTTGGCATGGAATTTTGGGATTTTGGCACTTCGAGTGTTGGGAAGCAGAGGAGGCAGCATTTTGGGATCGAGAGTTTTGAACTCTTGGTACCCGAAAGTCCGAAATAACGTGGGTCATCGAATCAAATGAAGGCTCATATCCATTGATCCCGTGGAAGGCGCCATTTCAGAGTTTGGGGTTTTGAAGTGATAGAGGAACGACTGTCGAAGGGTTATTCAAGTTCGGAAAGCCGAAAATCTTGAGTGGACAGGTGGCAAGAATCCACATGGGAAACAGAGTACAATGGGGAAGACAGGTGGCATGTTTTCCTCAATAGGCGGAGTGAATCCTCGTTGATCGTTTTGGGGTTTTTAAGGTTGAAGAACCAGGAGTCTTGCAACCGGATTCGCGAAATCGCGTAGTCCGAAATTCCCAATTGACGAAAAGTTTCGTTGGGGAGCCAGCCTTTGCTGAACGCATCGAGGTTTGGCATTTCGGCAGTTTCGAAGACAAGAGGACGAGATTCTTTGCTCCAGAATTCCCGAAGTCGCGAAACGCGACACAACTGTGGAGGAGGACGCGACCAAAGATTTCGGTGTTTCGTCATTTCAGGTTTAAGCGGGTTGAAAAGCCGAGAAACTCGACAGCAGGAATCACGATATCGCGAAACCCGAAGTCCTGATTTGGCAAAGGGTGCGATCATATTGTTGGTCAGGAGATTTGGGTTGATGCCTTGTGTTTGATCACACGGACATACCTATAAGGACCTATGGAAAACATTGTTGTGCGTGTGGGGGATTCCCTGTGGAGGAATCGAAAAGTCAATTTGACTCGGGTAGATTTAGAATGATCCTGCGCAGATCTTGGTCCGAGGGTCAGGGGTCTGCGTCATTTGTGGTATCAGAGCCTGATTGTGTCTGTATATATTTCAGGCAGAGGGAGGTAGAGGAAAAGGAGTAGTCTGATATGCATCATTTGTGGTATCAGAGCTCAGAACAAGTTCTTTTCTTTCTGTAGCAGAGAGAACAGGGGAACATTTTATAGCCATGTCGCTGAGAAGAAGAGACAAGCCAATGCCAATGCCTGATCCAGCAAGAGAAAGAGAAATGTGCGAGTTACATGCCAGGCTTGATGCCATGGAGGCAGCACAGAGGCGCACAATTGACGTTGGGGATATCAGCAAAGCTGAAAGTGAAAATGAGGATGGAAACGAAGAAGGAGAAGTTGCAGTCGAAGATGCTGCGGACGAACACCTATTCATGGTTGTTGCAAGGATAGGTGCCAGAGCAAAAATGGGCATTCCAGTGTATGAGGGAAACCTGGATGTTGAAGAGCTTCTAGACTATATTAGAGCTCTAGACAAGTACTTTGACTATGAGGATGTCGAGGAAGATAAGAAGGTCAAACATACCGTTACTAAACTTAAAGGGCATGCAACACTATGGTGAGATGAATTGCAGGCTGACAGACGCTGCAAAGGCAAGCAGAAAATCAAAAGATGGGATAGAATGGTTGCAAAGATGAAATCCAAATTTATACCCAAGGATTATCAAATCACTATGTTTCGGAGGATGCAAAATTTGAGACAGAAGCTGATGTCAGTGAAAGAATACACTGAAGAGTTCTACAAGATAAACATCAGAGCAGGTCATTGGGAAAGCGATGATAAAAAAGCTGCTAGATACATGAATGGTCTGCGGTATGACATTCAAGATGAGATGAGCATGATGACCATTCAAAATGTGGAAGATGCTTATCAGATAGCTCTGAAAGCCGAAGAGAAGATGAGCTGGAAGTAAGGTCAAAGAGGTCGAGGTAGAAGTCAAGCCAGAGGAAATACAATTGCCCAAGACAGCACTCAGAAATCTAAAGAAGAGGGGAAGAAACCTCAAACTCAACATGAGAGGGGAGGAAGCCCACAGAGAGGGAAATATGCTGATAGAAATACTTTTCCTCGAGCTAGAGGAAGAGGAAGAGATAGAGGCGGTGAAGTAAAATGCTTTGTCTGTGGAAAGATCAGACATAAATCCTATGAGTGCCCAGATAAGAAAAAAGATGGTGGTGAAACTCACATTGTCGAAGCTCAAGGACGAGATGTTGAGGCAGAAGACGCTGAGGGCAGAAGATATTTTATGATGAGGAAAGTTCTCTTGAAGCTAGAGAAGGAGGCAGAGAACCCAGCCCAAAGAAACAGGATTGCTTGCAAAACCAAAGACAGGGTATGCAAGGTCATAGTGGACAGCGGTAGCACAGACAATCTCGTATATACAGAGATGGTAGAAAAGATGGAGCTGGAGACTGTTGTACATCCAAACCCATACAGAGTTTTGTGGCTACAAAAAGGACATCAGGTAAATGTCACTAAACAGTGTTTAGTTGAATTTAAAATAGGAGGATATAAAGATGAAATATTATGTGATGTCATTCCCATGGATGTTTGTCATCTATTGTTGCGTAGACCATGGAAATATGATAGGAACGTGATTCATGATGGGAGAAAGAACACGTAAACCCTGGAGAAGAATGGGAGTATGCACATGTTGTTGCCGATTAAAAACCAAGAGGTGAAAATAGAGATGAGCAACACTGTACTTCTCATGAGTGGGAAGGAACTTCTTGAGGAGGTTAAGAAGAAGGAAGACACACAATTTATTGTTGTCAAGAAGCCCAAACTTGTTTTGACCAGTACGAGAATAGATGATTTACCAGAAGAAATCCAGGAATTGCTAGGAGAATTTGTTGATATAGTAGTGGACGAACTACCGTGTTCGTTTCCACCTATCAGGAGTATAAGCCATCATATCGATCTTATACCTGGAGCCAGTTTAATGAACAAAGCCACGTATAGGTTGACGCCGCAGGAAAATGAAGAAGTTAAGAGAAAGGTCCAAGACTTAATGGACAAAGGATTGATTAGAGAAAGCTTGAGTCCATGCGTTGTTCCGACAGTGCTCAGCCCAAAGAAAGACAGAGGCTGGAGAATTTGTACACACTCAAGGGAAATCAATAAGATTACCATCATATACAGATTTCCATTACCAAGGATGGACGACTTGATGGATTGCTTGAGTGGAGCAAAGTTTTTTTCAAGGATTGATTTGAAAAGTGGGTATCATCAAATTCGAATGAGAGAAGGTGATGAATGGAAGACATCATTCAAGACAAATGAGGGGTTGTATGAATGGCTTGTCATGCCATTTGGTTTAACGAAGGTACCCAGTACTTTCATGAGATTGATGAACAAAGTCCTAAAGGATTTCATTGGGAAATTCGTCATTATATATCTTGATGATATATTAATCTTCAGCAAAACAGAAGCAGAACACTTGAAGCATTTAGCTGCAGTAATGAGAAGATTACAACAAGAGAAATTGTTGATAAATATGAAGAAATCATCATTTATGAGGACGAAACTCATTTATTTGGGTTTTGTTATCTCTGCAAATGAGATGAAGATGGATCCAGAAAAGGTAGATGCAATTAAGAATTGGCTATTGCCGAAGAGTGTGTTTGAAGTTCGAAGCTTCCATGGTTTGGCAAGTTTCTACAGGAAATTCATCTGAAAATTCAATGGAATCAGCGCACCGATGATGGATACGGTGAACAAAAGACACAAGTCTTTTCACTGGACAAAAGAAGCAGAGAAGAGCTTCAACCTGCTGAAGAAGAAGATCATGGAGTAACCAATTATGGTTTTGTCGGATTTTAGCAAGACATTCCAAGTCAAGTGTGACGCGAGTGGATTTGCAATTGGAGCGGTCTTGAGCCAAGACAACAGGTCGATCCCATACTTTAGTTAAAAACTGAATGAAGCGAAGATCAAGTACTCAACATATGACAAAGAATTCTATGTAGTCATACAAGCACTGAAGAAATGGAGACATTATTTGATTCCTAAAGAGTTTGTTTTGTACAGTGATAATCATGCTTTACAATTCGTGACTCAACAGGAGAAGTTAAACCAAAAGCATGCTAAATGGGTTGAATTCATGCAAAATTTTACTTTTGTGATTAAGCATATTTCTAGAACTGCTAACAAAGTTGTTGATGCTTTGAGCAGGAAATGTTTTCTTATGAAGGAATTTAGAGTCAAGACTTTAGGTTTTGATAACCTCAAATAAATGTATAGGGATGACCCAGATTTTAAGGAGGCATATGAGGCATCTGGGAATCCAGTTCTCAGGGACAGAAGCCAATGTACTGAGTATATGATCCAGGATGGGTTATTATTCCGGGGAAATCAACTATGTATTCCAAAATGCTCCATGAGGGAGAACCTGCTGAAGGAAAAACACAGTGGAGGATTGGTCGGACACCTCGGTCATGATAAGACGTTCTCAAAGTTGAATGGCTCATATTTTTGGCCAGGGATGAGGACAGATGTTAAGAAATTTGTGGACAGATACAGGATTTGTCAGCACACAAAAGAGAAAAGGCAGAACACAGGGTTATATCAACCATTACCCATACCATAAAGGCCATGGGATGCAGTGAGCATGGATTTTGTATTGGGACTGCCAAGAACACAAAGAGGCTATGATTCAATCTTTGTGGTAGTCGACAGATTTTCAAAAATGGCGCATTTCATAACATGCCAGAAAACCAGTGACGCAACTCATATTGAAAACCTGTTTTTCAAGGAAGTCGTCAGACTTCACGGCTTGCCAAGGAGTATCGTTTTTTATCGGGATACCAAGTTTGTTGGACATTTCTGGAGGACCTTATGGAAAAAGTTGGGGACAAGTTTTTCTTTTAGCTTAGCATATCATCCTCAAACAGATGGGCAGATAGAAGTCATGAACAAAAGCTTGGGAGATTTGTTGAGGAGCTTAGTGACTGAACACCATAATCAGTGGGATTACATTCTGCTACAGGTGGAATTTTCTTATAATGATTCGCTTAACAGAAGCACAGGGCAAAGTCCATTCTAGATTGTATATAGAATGCAGCCAAGGGGAGTTTCTGAATTGAAAGATTCGGAACAAGATGAATTCAGGAGTGCTAGTGCAGAAGACTTTGTAGAAGGGATGAAGGAGCTTCATAGCCTAGTCAAGAAGCGATTGCAGAGTTCAAGTCAAGAATACAAGCGGAGAGCAGATCAACACGGGCGAGAACTTCAATTTGAAGTTGGCGATCTAATTCTTGCGCATCTGAGGAAGGAAAGGTTCCCAAGGGGAACATATAACAAACTGAAGATGAAAAATATTGGACCATGCAAGGTCATAAGGAAATTTGGAGCAAGCGCATATGAGATTGAATTACCAGATGGGATCGGCATCTCACCGATATTCAACGTTGCGGATTTGTACCCTTACAGAGCTTAAGAAGCAGAGAAGGAACAGAAAGAGATTCAATGGACAAAACAAATGCCTGTAGCTGAAAAGCCATAGATGGAAAGAATAATTGACAAGAGGATTAGCAAAAAGACCAAGAGAAAAGAGTATTTCAAATACTTGGTCAAATGGAAGGGACATCCAGTTGAAGATACCAATTGGGAAGATGAAGCGGAAATTCATAAGCATGGACAGACCGTGCAAGAGCTCATAAGCAGGAGTTCATGAAAATTTTCAAGCAAGGGAGTATGATGCAGTAGCATCGTAAGCCTCCAGCCAAAGAAGCATAAGGCGGAAGACAACTGAAAGAAGCACAACACACATTTTACACATTTTGAAATGTTTTTGAAAAATTAATGAAGTGGATATTAATGTGATAGCTGGGGAAAGCATACTTACATTTATATCTTAGATATTGTAAACAGATCTTGAGCGATTTCTCTCATCTGTAGTATGTAAAGGCGTTTATACATAATTAATGAAAGTAGGTAGATTTGAATTCATAGATTAGACAGTTTAGAGAGTAGGAGGGAAAACAGATATAGACACCCTCACCCTTGTATTATTGTATCATTAGAAAAAAAAAAAAGAGGTTTTTCATAAGCTATTCAGCTGTAGTAGAGAGCTATAGAGGAGAACCCATGTACAGGAGCACTTGAGTTAATATATGAATCTTTGACTCAATTTTCATGGTGTCATGATGCTTATTGTTTACCTTTATTGAATGGTATGCTTACAGTTGTTTTATTCTCTCTGTTACACATTTGTTTCAATGTTGTGTTATGTGTTATTTCATGTTAAGTTTATGAAGTCTAAGAGAGGAGAAGAATGAGTTTCAATTGTTTCTCATCCTGAGAGTTCCTGCAAGGAGTGCAGTGAAACGTCCGCAAGGTGTGCATTGACAAGAGTATGAGTTTTATCTTAGAAATCTCAGGAGAGATACCGTTGTTCTCATTTCCCACAGAAGTGTAGGTGAAGCATAGAGCCGTGCAAGGTGTGCGCAGGCCAGTTGAAGCCTTGGATTTTATAGATCCAGAAGGAAGGTGGAAGGATTGTTGTTGCAAAGAGTGCACAGAGTCGAGGACTCAAATAACTAGAGATTATTTGAAAGATTGCCGCAAGGAGTGCGAGCAGAATTCCACTTGGAGACTTAGGTTCATAAGTGAAAGCTAAGGAGGGTTAGTACCTTTAAAGAGTTCAAAGGAAGACAAGGAGAAAAATTATCGCGCAGAAGTTAAGTTCAGTGGAAGGACGCCAAATCAGTTTGGCCAGAGAAGTCATTGAGGAGTAAATTGGGTGGTCAGAATTCTCTGAGGAGAACTCGCGAAGTCGCGAGGACTGTAGGATCTAGAGGAGTTACAGGGTGGATAAGGGTTGGACGAATCCATTACGTTGGTTTCAATATTCAATGTCAACCATTGATCGTGACTGTCGAGCCGTAAAGATCATTTCGGCAAATCGGGGTTTGTAAGTATGAAGTGCAAGTCAAATCCCTTGGTCACTCGAACTTCCAAATCGCGAAATGGATTATCATGTATGAAGAAGAGGCATAGAATTTTCGGTGCTTCATAATTTTGGAGTTCGTCATTTTGGGGGTCCTAACGACAAGGATTCGGGGCACTTAGCATTGAAAATCCCACAGTCGTGAGTCGCGACGGTATTTTGGCATGGAAGTTCGGGATTTCGGCACTTCGGGTGTCAGAAGCAGAGGAGGTAGTGTTTTGGGATCGAGAGTTTTGAACTCCCGGTACCCGAAATTCCGATATATCGTGGGTCGTAAAATTGAACGAAGGCTTATAGTCGTTGATCCCATGGAAGGCGCCATTTCGGAGTTCGAGGTTTTGAAGTGATAGAGGAACGGTTGTCGAAGGGTTATTCAAGTTTCGAAAGTCGGAAATATTGAGTGGACAGGTGGCAAGAATCCACATGGGAAACATAGTACAGTGGGGAAGACAGGTGGCGTGTTTTTTTCAATAAGCGGAGTCAATCCGTGTTGACCGTTTCAGGGTTTTGAAGGTTGAAGAATCGGGAGTCTTGCAGCCGGATTTGTGAAATCGCAAAGTTCGAAATTCTGAATCGACGAAAAGTTTCGTTGGGGATCTAGCCTTTGTTGAATGCATCGGGGTTTGTCATTTTGGCATTTTCGAAGACAAGAGGACGTGATTCTTTTCTCCATAATTCCCGAAGTCGCGAAACGCGACACAACTATGGAGGAGGACACAACCAAAGATTTCAGTGTTTCGGCATTTCCAGTTTAGGCGGGTTGAAAATACGAGAAACTCGACAGTAGGAATCGCGATATCGTGAAACCTGAAGTCCCGATTCAGCAAAGGGCACGATCATATTGTTGGTCAGGATATTTGGGTTGATGCCTTGTGTTTAATCATGCGGGCATACCTATAATTACCTGTGGAAAATACTATTGTGTGTGGGGGGGATTCCCTATGGAGGAATCGAAAAGTCAATTTGACTCAGGGGAAGATTTAGAGCGATCCTGCGCGGATCTTGGCCCGAAGATCGAGGGTCTGCATCAAACAACCAACCAACCCTTTCTGATTACCTATTCAAATACTTCTAGTATTCTCTCGAGCGCTAATTGACTTCTTGATTCCACTATTATCTTTTCTTGATTTTGCGGAATTTTTATTTTCATGCACTCGAAACTTATGGCTCTTTCCACTTGCTCATCCAACTAGTGCATGATTTGTTTTCTCTGTTGGAACTCTTGCAGTTAGTTATTTCCTCTTCTACTAGATGTTCTCCACTACTTCTAATATTTTGTTGGATTGTTGTTTTTTCCCCCAAGACTTTGGATTTTCCCCAAAATCGGGTTCTCTTCATAACGAAGGGCCCAACAAAGATAAGAGATCATGATTTATTTATGAATATGTTGATTTAATGTTGTTTATGTTATGCATTCAGGGATTTCTAGTTTGTTTAGTTTTATTTACATGTTTAAGCCCATTGTTACCCCCTTGCACTAGGGGTAACTATGGAGATCATGTCTCTAGGCCCATAGGTAGAAGACGTGGAGTATCGAGAGCCAGATTGACTAGCATAGCCCCACAAGGCCCCTCTTATTCATTGATTCACCTTCATACGTCACCAACAATAGAGAAACATCCATCACATCGACCTGGCCCCAGAGGACAACAGGTCTTGCTTCATGAGGTAATGAGTCTGGTGTCATGGTAAGTGTCACCCTAATAATTGAAGCATTTCAACATGTTGCAAAGAATTCTTTATTGATTACAAAATGTTTTCTTGGAAATTATACTCTTTGCCTTATTTAACCCTGGTGGGTGTCATTTTGTCCTGGTAAGTTTGTCACCATTGGGGATAGGGTGTTACTGGGGGGTTCCTTAAAGAGTCATTGTCCATTCTTGATCATACTTATCACCTTCCATGCTCTTTCCATTTCATTTCATCATATTTTGGGATTTTTGGTTGTACTGACCCAAGAAGGGATTGTACCTCATTTCATGTGAAGAAGGGGCTGAAGGACCAGAATGAAATGTAGATGGAAAAAAATAAAATCCATTCATGAACCTTCTAGATGCTCACCCAGGGATCCCTAGAGAAATGAAATGTTTCTCGCAAGAAAAATAAGGGACCCGTAAGATAATTAATGCAAACTAATATTCATTCCAACTAAGGTAGAGCGTTTGTGGGCTACGCATTTCCTTTTAGTGCCCCTTATTGACTTCAACCTAGGAAAGCATGATGGCCAAGGTAGAGTAATGTGTGGGAAATGTTTTTCATGCTTAGTTAGATGACCCAGACACTATCTTCAACTTGGAAATTTACAAATAATTTAATGGCAAGAGAATGGGCTTGGAAAATGGTTACATTGAAAACGAAGGTGTAGCGCACCCTCTACAAAGGAACCCATAAATGAGACAATACAAACCCTTGTATGTCATGAACCCCATGCCCAGAAGTTTTACCCCATTCCACCTCACACTCATACATGACTTATATTGGTTTCTCTTGGGAAACACCTTTGAATCGAGGATTGATTAACCCAATAGGATGTCTTGACACCCTTCCCACACCTAAATTTGACAAATTGTATAACGTCTTTGAGCATTTGTTTAGTTTGAAAAGGGGGGTTTTATTATTAGACATGGATTACTTGGCATGATTATTGTGACTCATGGACCCTTGGAGGGCGTATTTTTTTGTCTTTGCAGGACCTTTCCCAGTGGACAGGTATCCATGAGGAGATGACTTCCTTAGGCTCTTCATGAGGGCTTTGGAGCCCAATGATGGACAGAGACACCCCACATTTGGGGCAGGCTTGTGACCACCAATTGCACAATGAAGAAAGGGGTTTCCTTTGGAGGCACTCTTGCATTCTTAGATAGAGATCTCCCAGCACCTCCCACTTGGATTTTAGCCTTTGGAGGCCTAAAACGTCACCCACCTACCATATGATGTCACCACTAAGAGATAGGGTTTGATGGAGCTAAGAAGTTGGTGGAGGAGGACACTTGGCACCTTGTTTGGAAACTAGAGGCATCATGAGGCCTTTGGAGGCCCAATGTTCCACCTAGCACCCTTAGAGTTTCCTTGTTGTAGCTCAACGTCACCCTAGTAGGGATGATGTCACCCTTTTTAGGGAAAATTTAATATGATTTTTGCAATTTTGTAAGTAAAGGAAAAATAATTAAGGTCGACCATGTATTATTTTTTTAAAATAACATTTTGGTAAAGGTGATATATATACACCTTCAAAACATTCATTTTTACATAAATTTTCCTCACAAGAGGACTTGAGGTCTGAAATTTTCACCCTAGTGGCAAATTTGGTTGAAATTACTAGTTTACACCTTCCTGCAGAGGCTTCTTGTGATGTTCTTTGGCTATTTTTGTGGTGGAAAGTATTCAACTAGATTTTTCCTTGGTTATTCTTGGTGAAGTAAAAATTATGCAATTTTGTTCATAAATGCTTGTGGTGATTTTACTTGTTTCATATTGAAGATTATGAAATTACTTGCTTAAAACCTAGGAGAGCAACATAAAGTTATTCTTTCTCTCTCTAGCCTTTCTATTTTTTGAATTGTCAAGGATATCTCATCCAGGATAGGGTTCTAAAGCCCTAAAGGTGTTATCACTTTAGTATCATTATTCTAGTTGCTTGTTGTAATAATAGATTTCAATAGTCCAAGGAGAGAAGGATTCTTTAGGGCCTAAAAGTGCTCATGCCCTAGTGAAATTTGTCTTAGAGACTTGAATGCTTGAGGCCTAGAAGCTCCAAAACCTATAGAATTTATTTCTTGGTCCATTAAGAAGTATTATCATTTGTTTCTCCAAGTAAATGTGTTGCTACAATTGACTCCATAAGCCCAAAAGGCATTGATTTCTACTTGCTCTTGTGAAGAATTGATCAAACAACTATTACATTTTATTCTCCTAAGCTCTTACTAACCTTTACTAACCTTAGCCTAGTGAAATTGACTAATTGTGTTGTTGTTGTTACAAATATACTACTACATCCATCTAAACTCTTGTAATTTTTTGCATACACTCAACTAACATTGACTTAACACACTCATAAATCTCTAAGAAAGTGTTAATTAATCTATGGAATAAATGTTGAGTTTTCATTGTACTTTCATGTTATTCTGGGTAGTATTTATTGTGGTTGTTACAAAAGATCAATTGTTGTTGTAAACTGATAATTTGCTACATTTTCACTTCAGCCACTACTTATTTACATTGTCTATTGGTTTTTGAGGCTTCACTATAATTTTGGTACTTGGAATTGTGATATATATTTTGTGTTGTTCTTGTTCCGGGAAGGTACCCAAGTTACTCTTCTTCGCCTCAAATTTTCATATGTATACCTTGTTGAATTAGGTAACCAATGGGAGGGAGGTATGTCCTAACCATAACCTTAGTCTACCCAGCATTTTAGGTCACCAGGGATGCCTCCCTTGGTTTGGACCTTTATCCATCCCTAAAAAGTGGGGATTTCTCATTGAGGCAATAATGGTAAGATATCATGTTGTTATGCAAATTTCACCTACTTGTATTGGTCTTTGGGACAAGTACAAATTGTGCAATAACATTTTTGGCGTTGTTTTCAGGGAAAATTGAGTCAGTTTTCCTCAACGAGAAACCTTTGGTGAGGTTTTCCCTTAAGCCCTTATATTACAAAGCTTACCCGACAACTCCACTGAGGGTGATTCTCTCACTTCCTTTGATCATCCTAAAGGGGTTATCTGGAAACTCCATTGATACCTTTTTAGTTGTTTTCCAAGCAATGGAATTATGGCTCTCCATGAAATATTTCCTTCCATTGATTTTGAGAGTATTCATGGGTATCCAAATGAGTTCAAAATAGATAAAATATGGTTGGACGAGTATCCCAAATTCGAGGGGGTTCTCCTTCCTTTCATATTTCAAGGTTTATTGAGTATCTATATGAAGTAGGAACACCTTCAAAATATGTACAAATAACATTATGCATATTTTGTTTCCCCTCGGAAGCATGAGATTGGATAAAGGATTAGTGTAAGTCAAAGGGTGTATCTTCTATCATAGACCTCATTAACAGTTTATTGAGTATTGGCACCCAGATTACCAAACATATGAATATGTTATTCAATATCTCACAATAGTCCTTGATCACGAAGGGCTCACCACTGAGATTGTGGAAGAACTTAGGGAAGCTCACAACAAGGAACCTATTGGGAATGAAAAAATTGTTAACCAACAACCTTCAAATCCTGAGCATGCCTTGGACAAAGGCCTTGAAGATTGTGCATTTCCAAAGGAAGATCATGAAGAGGTGAGTCATGAGGATGAAGTGGTGATGCCTTCTCCTCCATTTGATGAAGTCATCCAATCCTTTGTCCCTCTTGAACAAGAAGAAGAGAATATGGTAAGTCATTTCCCTTTCCAGGTTTTTGATGATGCCATGTTCTATGATTCGGAAAGTGAATAAATAGAGGAACCCTTGGATGCACTATTCCCTTCATGTTATAATGAAATTGATGAATTGATTGAGAATATTGATGAGTTTATACATGTTGGGAGATGTAAATGGGATGCTATTTTCCATTATGGAAATCTCATTTACAACATTGAAGGTCATTTTTTATTGTTTCCTTCGCAACTATCATATGAGATTGCTACTGATTCTAACATTTGACAACAAGGAGATGACATAATTACATATGTATTCCAAACACCCAAGTATGAATTAATGCAGTGTTCTCATAGTGATTTTTGGTCGTACCTTGAAGAGTTTGAAGAATATTCTTTTGAGAACTTGGATATATTCTATGAAGAAGAGTTTCAAACACCGTTGTGTTCAGATTTTGTTGAGGGTGAGGACATGGTTTTCCTAGAGAAAGATACTTGTGATGAGGCTTCCCAACCTCCTCCTTTTCCTTTATCTCTCTATGTTGTTGAGAATGTTGTTGGTAAATGTGTCCCTTGTCCCAGGTGGTCCGCAAGGCAAAGTTTTCTCTTGGAATTTAAAGGTAGATTGAATTGTTTGAGAAGAAGTCTGGTACCTCGATATTTCAACCTTTCCCTGAGAAGTTGTCATTCATCCTCTAGATTCTTGTTCATCCCTTCTCATACCTCAGGGAGTGATGAGGTCCGGGGTATTCAAACTTCAAACTCTTTGATTCAACCTCTTGAATCTTCGACCTTTCACGACCCTTTTCAAATACGGATTGAGCACTCTTCTGGAAATGTGACCTGGCATGATTTTGTCCCTCCTGCTAGGACTATGTAAATTTTTTCCAGCTAATAGACAAACGACAAAGGTAATTGTTTCAACCAACTTTAGAGCTGGGTACTAGCTTGCTCATATCCGAGAGGGCTCTCTCGTGTCACTTGATATTTCTTTGGCAATCAGTGGCTAGGTTTAATTTGTTTTGGGGGGATTTTATAAAGTTGTTGGCAAGGAAGGGAAGGGACACTTAGGGCTATGGAGTCAAAATTATGAAAGTGAACGAAAACAATGACTGGTCGGTAGAACTCTACAAAGGATAAAGGCTAAATGAGGTAATGAATCTGAGTCGTAAATTGTATTTAACTAGGGTGTAAGAGGAAGGAGAAAACAAATAACTGCATCAGAGCATTACTGAAATGAATTCTAAATTAGCTAGGAAGAAAATTACACAGTGTAAATTGCTTAAGCCGAGAGCATCACGAGATGAATTATGGGCCTTTAAACTCTCCAATTTAAACAAAAGAAAATGTAAATGGAATTAAAGAACAAAAGAAATACATACAATGAAAGGAGACAAAACGCATATCACCACCATTGGAATCTTTTCATAGAGACTTCAAAAGCTTTTGCATATGTATTCAATTCACCTCCAGAATATTACAATTGAATTCATAAACAACTAAAAGGTGCACTTGCACTTCTGCCAACATTGATTCATTTGGAAATTCTAGTATTTATACAATTCGATTACAATGGTTGAACTAAAACGTTTCAGATTCCAAAACTGACTACAATAATTTCAATTGACAGTCTCAGTATGTGAACTGATTTACAATGATTAAAAAAAAAACGTTACATAAACTAACGACTGATTTTTCTGATTGTTCAACTTCTATCTTTGCCATTTGTCCTGCTTGGTCTTCTGCCGAACACGCCAATCTGGTGATGCTTGGAGGCTATTCGCTGGTTCCTGGAAAATTGCACTTTGTCTTACCTAGCCGCACTATCTCTTTCCACTGTAAGTCAGAAGGGATCTCGTAATCCATCATTTCCTTTATCAGGATCTCTAGGTCAATGCAAGTAGCGTAAGTCATGGTTGGCAGCCCGATCTTCACTTTCGTGAACTAGTTTAAGATCTCAAAATCTTTGGTCAAATATTCCACCAGATTTGTCCCCTTCAAGTTCTCCTCCAGGCTTTCAAAATTGGAGTGATCCATTATGCATTGGGCAAGGTGAGAATTGTACTACTCCTGGTCATACAATTTCCCTTTGCCATCCCAAAATGATGGGAGGCCTTTGACGAACAACTCTTCAAATGATCTTTGAATTCATGTATGCTCTAGTCCATCTGCATGGCCTTAGTCTGGACGGATTTAAGTAGATTATGCTTGGCAATGACCCTCCTGGCCCAAATGATCAATGTGGTCCTATCTTTGACCATCGATGGTCTGAAGTTCAGCAGTGGGAATGGAATTTAGCATATTTATAGCATTATGGGCCCACTCTAAAGGTTTCTTTGCCAGTGTCTCACCCACAACAGTGCATCTACTTCTGGCTATGATAGTCATGCTATCTTTGTCATCGATGAAATCCAGGTATACCCTGAACTTAGCAACATCAGTGGCAATAGAGTCACAGATGACATGTTTGGCCCCTGCAACAGTCCTTTGCCTTTCAACCTTGTCTTCAACTTGTCTATTGTTAAGCCCTAATATTGGCTCATTACCCCTTAATTGGGGCATATTACATTAGTAATGTTATTTTATTTATGTCGGCTGTATTCCATTAGTTGTAATTATACCTCCTAGTCTCCTATATATACCAAGGAGGCATTTTCATTTGTCATCATCTTGTACTTGAACATTTATGTGGGGTAAAAGGAGGTTGCCCCCTCGAAGAGGCTTATTATCTAAAATTCTCTCTTTTTCAAGGCGTTGAGTACTTATTCTGAGGTTTTTCTATGCTATATTGATATTTGCTTCTTAACATATGGTATCAGGGCTCAAGGTCTTGGGGTTTCGCTGCAACATCTGAGACACCGTGGAATTTTCTCTATAAATATTTTTCTACAATGATATAGAAGGACTAGATTGGAGGATATTTAGTAGAAGGATCAAGGTACGTTGGGTTAAAATTTCAGTTCCTGAGGCCTTATACTTTCGGAGATACAACCTTTGTAAGATAGGGTTCTGGAATCATCCTGAATTGAGTCATTGCGGAATTTTCGCTATAAAATGTTTTCTGTAATGTTTCAGACCCTAAACTCCAGAGGATATTCTCAGAAATTACTAAGGTATATTTGGTATCAATTTCAGCTTATGGGTCATCTTAAATGTGTAGATACACCCTATGGAAGATAGGTTATCTAACTAGTCCTATTGACTAGTCTCAAGAAGGTGTTCTAGGTAAAACGATCATAAAATATTCCTAGAGTATCCAAATTGAGTGAGACCAGTGGCATTGGATAGTGGAAAACCCGTAGTAGTTCTGGTAAAAGTTTCATAATTTTATATCAATTATTTTGTGTGGGGAACACTAGACAAGTGAGATCTCCTGGAAAGTCCAAAAATCAGCAAGTTGTGGGGAAGTTACCGTAAATTCCACTTGGCACATCCATTTTTTATCAGACCTACGGAATTGAAGAGAAAAAATATCAGAGACCTACAAAAAATAATATTTCATACTTAGAAGGGCCGAAATTTTGGAGATACAATAAAAGGAAGATTGTCTAGCAGAACCACCTCAAAATCAAGGTTTAAAGTGATACTTGGCCAACATGCCACCAAAAAAGGGAACTTCTACACCAAATAAGCCCCTAGACAATCCTACTTGTACTCTTGATGAAGGTGAAGAAATGCGTAGGGACATAAATGATTTACAAAAGAAGACAGTAACCAAATACGAACTACAAGAGATGATGGATTCAATGAAAGCTAAGTTGGATACTAAGATGGATGGTTTAAAAGGGGAGATCATGGAAGGATTGAAAATATTCTTAATAGAGAGGATACCTGAAAATGAAAATGTATCCCATGAAATTCATGATGAGGACACAAGGAAGGTGAATCAAGAATAGAGAAACTCCAACTTTGGGTTGAAGACCAACCACATTTCTAAGATCAATATGAGGAAGTTTGATGGCAAGGACCCAATCACATGGATACTTCAGATGGAGCAATTCTTTGATCTACATAATGTGCCACATACACAAAAGGTACAAATTGCTTCGTTATATTTAGAACCCAATCAATTTGTATGGTATCGATGGCTTTGTTATGGCAAATCATTCGTCACTTGGACAATTTTCACGGAAGAAATTATAGCACACTATGAGGATACAAGGAGCAATACCTTCTTTATCCAATTGATAAATCTCAAGCAAAAGGGTTCAGTTACCGAGCACATTGAGAACTTCCAAATATTGAATATAAAGGTAACAGATATTCTAGATGAGCACTTGATTGATGAATTCATAGGAACTTTAAAGGATAACATTCAACATGAGGTTCGCCTTTGGGAACCCAAATCATTGGAGAATGCATTTAAGGTGGCAAGAAATGTTGAAGTAAAAATATGGTTATGCTACTAGAAGGACCAATCCTAACATATATAGAGAAAATAATGCTCCTTCTTCTAAAACACCTCAACATACAAGGTTGACACCTCAACAATTGGAGGAAAGAAAAGAAAAAGGTTTATGCTTTAATTGTGACAACAAGTATAGTAATGGACATAAGTGTGGTGAGAAGAAATTATTCTACATAGATTGTGAAGAGGAAGAAGAACAAGAACAAGAACCATCTCAAGATGA
>SNQJ01S0004627.1:14934-31214 GCA_010110895.2 Picea sitchensis | reverse complement strand
TTTCCCCTACAAACCGCTGTAAGCCTGTTGCCCAGAGCTGTTTGTTCACCTTTCTTACTAAGTCTTCCACCTGCTCATCTTTTAATCAACCCACTGGCTGAAGTTAGGATTCCAGACCTCCTTTGTTCTTTACGTACCAGATCTAGTCCCCGAGTTAGAGTAACATCTCCTCGAGTCTTTATCTCCATTTGATCACCCCTTTATAAAAAAATTGTGACATTAAACTGATGGGTGTCGGGCTCTGCTCCTGCTAGCAATCCAGGAGTGACTTCTGACGCTAACAGTAGGGTTGGCCCCACTTGATGTGCCTGAGAAAGCTAGAAGGTGGCTTCCATATCAGCAGAGGTTTCCAAATTAGCCAATTTGTCAAAACCTTCCACATACTCATGTTCATAAGGGCCCTGTTTGTTCATCAATATTTTGTTAGATATGACCTGATGTCGAATATAACTTCTCCCTTGTAGCTGTGTAAATTCAAACTCCTTGATTTTGGCTTGGATTTGAGGTAAGAAAGATATAGTCTTCACAACAAATGGTCCTATGATGAAATTAAATTCCAGGTTGGACGCCTTGTGCATTTTTAGGAAATGCTTTGTCTATGAGATGATTCTCTGCCTAATGAAATCCAGGGAAAAAACTGTGGGTTTCAAAAAGATAAAAAGAATACAAGGTGCCTCTTGGTACCCATATACCCAAATTACTATAGAGTGCATGAACAACAACGAATCTCCTACTTTGTTTTCTGAGTTTGATTGTAAGCAACTTTGCATGTCCTCCAGGACTCTTGGTAGGCTGGTGTTGAAGACCAAGTTATAAACTCTCAACATGATCTTATTTATGAAAATGAGCATTGTGATTCTTTTACATTCTGTGGAGATGAATGTTTCTTCATGGAACTCTTTCTTGTTTGTCTCCAGAAACATTTTCAGCAGGTATGTGTAATCCCTGAAGTGCCTTAGTGATTGGAAGTTCACTAGTTGTTTGTGTACATTATCAGTTATGAATTTATCAAAACGGATACTAACTAACTGAATGGATTCTGACTGGAAAAAGGTTAATAGATAACCTAACATGACCTCCACTACATATTTGTCATTATCTAGACCTAAAATCTAACTGAGTATGGAACAAGACCATTGGATCTCGATAACCATGGCATTTACATTCATTGGCAGGAACAGACTCTCAGAATATTGCTCGGGTTTCACAATTGTCTGCAAAAATAGGTTTTTGACCTCGGGGGGACATTCCCTGTAAACTGTGACTATCTTTTCTTCATAAAAGGGTTCATACATTGTGGAAGGGGACTTTGGTATGTCGAGGGCGTATCGAACAGACAATCAATATATTCTACACAAGACCTCCGACCCTAACCTATTTAAAACGACCCTCTCTTCCTGTGAATATTGTTCAGCACACCATCCTATGAACTCTGGGAAAGGGAATGCGACTTCGACATCGTAAGGGACTATGGAGGCTTGGACCGCTTCGAGAAAGGGTATTTGTCTCCCTATATGATCTAACAAATTGTCTCTGGACACAGAAATGGGTGAAACAATTATTATGGTGTCAAACACATCAGAGTCCCTATCAATTAGGGCTTCTTCGTTTGGTGAGGGATCTTGCTCTGTTACAGACAAAATGGCAGGATCCATGATGATGATGAAAAATACCTGCGAATGAGCGAAAGATGCATGAATTTGGTGCACTATTGAGCTTAATCTCGACTGGAGTGGTCGCGCCACTTTTACCGTTCAAATGATTTGAAAAAACATAAAATAATGACAAGGGTCACTCTCCTTATATATGCCTCCCGATATCGGGGACGAAGCAAAGCAGTTTGGGGTAGACCGCTTTTCGCCTCGATATGCATCTGGTGATGCCACATGGTCATGGGATTAAACCACAGTATTTTCATTGGCCCACTTTAAAATAATTAAACCCCGCGTTAGTTCTCCAATCGATATGGTCGCTGACCGTCATCTGTGGTGCCTGAGATCTATGACTAGTCGGGTCCCATCAACCTCACGCCTTCGCTAGATTTAGCCTTGTCCCACTAGATGTGGCCCCGACCTCCAGTTTATCGCGTCTCTACACTGGTTTAGCCCCTCGCTAAGTACCAAGACTTAGATTCCATAAAAAATTGTTATGGTGATAACACCTCCCTCTTGCCTCCATGAGTTGGATTTTATGATTTCTTATGATGTGATGCATGCTCTAACTCATAATATTATTGTGCTTGACTTATCCTTTTTATGGTTTATGATGAAGCACAGAGGTAGATCGTATGATATATTTCTAAGATGGTTTCACTGGTTGTATGATTATACCTATAATTCAATTTATTGATCAGAATAGGTAGGTAGGTAGGCATTCGCATCTTTCATTTCATTATATATTTATATGTATTGCATATAAATATCATGGTAGTATAGTTTGCATTTTTCTTAGATATATTTTCATACATGCATATCATTTACATGTTCCTTTTCTTAGCATATTGCATTATTGCTATGTCATATTTAAACACTTCCATTAACATGTTAGAATACATTTTTCTTTTCAGGATTTACTTTTGGATTTTGATCATTTTTTATAAGAACAAGGGGTGATAACACCACCCTAGGTACTCTAAAAATTTTCTTGAGTGTGTAGGCACAGGTCGTACCAAAGATGTTGACATTGTCATGTGCTCTACGGTGAGAACATATCCTCAAGTAGGAGCTTAATCTTACCCCATCGCACTAGGGGTAACTATGGAGATCATGTCTCGAGGCCCATAGGTAGCAAACATGGGGTGTCAAGAGCCAGATTGACTAGCATAGCCCCGTAGGGCCCCTCCTATTTATTGATGCACCATCATACATCACCAGTAGAAGAGAAGCATCCATCGCATCGACTTGGCCCCAGAGGACAACATGTCTTTCTTCATGAGGTAATAATTCATGTGTCATGGTAAGTATCACTGTAATAATTGAAGCATTTGAACATGTTGCAAATATTTTTTTCTTGATTACAAAACATTTGCTTGGAAATTATACTATTTTCCTTATTTAACCCTAGTGCATGTCATTTTGTCCTAGTAAGTTGGTCACCCTTGGGGATAGGGTGTTACTGGGGGATTCCTTGAAGAGTCATCGTCCATTATCAATCATACTTATCACCCTCCATGCTCTTTCCATTTTTTTTCCTCATCTTTTGGGATTTTTGGGTGCACTAACCCAAGAAGGGATTGTACCTTATTTCATGGGAAAGGGCTGAAGGCCCAGAGGGAAATGTAGCTGGAAAAATATAAAATCCAATCATGAACCTTCTAGAATATTGCCTAGGGATCCCAATAGCAATGAAATGCTTCTCGGAAGAAAAATAAGGGACCCGTAAGATAATTAATGCAAACTAATATTCATGGCAACCATAGTAGAGCATTTTCAAGCTATGCATTTCCTTTTAGTGCCCATTATTGACTTCAACCTAGGAAAGCATGTTGTCCAAGGTAGAGTAATGTGTGGTCAATGTTTTTCATGCTTAGGTAGAAGTCCCACACATTGTCTTCAACTTGGAAATTTACAAATAATTTAATGGCAAGAGAATGGGCTTGGAAAAAGGTTGCATTTAAAATGAAGGTGCAACACACCCTCTACAAAGGCACCCATAAATGAAACAATATGAACCCTTGTATGTCATGAACCCCATGCCCAAAAGTTTTACCCCATTCGAACTCAAACCCATACATGACTTAGATTGGTTTCTCTTGGGAAACACCTTTTACTCGGGGATTGATTAAACCAATAGGATGTCTCGACACCCCTCCCACACCTAAATTTCACAAATTGTATAACGTCTTTGAGAATTTGTTTAGTTTGAAAAGAGGGGTTTGATGCATAAGTTCAAGTGGTTTGATTATTAGATGTGGCTTACTTGGCCTGAATATTGTGACTCATGTACCCTTCGAGGGTGTTGATTTTTAAATAAGTTAGGTTAAGCATGAAGTTCATTCCATTTTAGCATTTAACCACAACCATAAAATGTTGCAGCAACCAAGATCACAAGAAGAAGCACCATGCACAAGAACACAAGATGTATCCTGGGAAACCCTTCTCAACAAGGGAAGAAAACCCAGCCAAATCCTTTGCTATATTCTTCAAGAGAAAGACCTTCACCACCAAGATAGACCCTAGCACATAAGAGGGTGCTCAAACCCTAGAAATCTAGTGCCCAAGAGAGGTGCGCACTTTTCCTAATGAAGTGTACCTGCTAAAATTTCCAAACTCACATGAAAGATATATTTCCTCAAAGGGGAATTTACCTTTACTTATACTAACCTAATCCTGTTCACAGAAGTGTCTATTTGCTCAACAGGGCCAACCTCTCTAAGTCACATTATAATTAATATTAACTGGATTAATTATCTTTTACATTTATTATTAATCACATTAAGGTGGGGCCGACCTGTACCCTTTACATAACAATTAGGGTTATAGGTAGGTCTGACTCTTGAACAATATATAGCAAGGGATCTGATACACCCACTAGTGCTCATCCACTAGGGTCACATCCATAGGGATGTCATATCTCTAGCTCATTGCATTACACAGAAGAACTAGATCTTCACACGTTCACTTGTGCTCATCCACAGGGATATCCACTCTACAGATCTTCTTTCCCACTGCCTCACACAGGAGAATCATCTAGAGTATTCTCGTCAACTTTGTTGCTCAGAGGAGGCTAATACATCATCTTCATTTATGTTCACATGACGATGCACCCAACACTTTAAGATTTCACACGTTCACTTTCTGCTCAACCACATGCACGTCTAACTCAATAGATCACCTTTCCCACTGGATAATCATCTGGAGTTATTCTCAACTCTCTGAATGGAGGAGGTCATCTCTACGTTCCATCTCTGTCTCAGGAAGGAACCACGTACCCTTATTTAGGGGCTTTCGCTCAGCTTTGTAAGCTGAGAGAAAGACTCACATAGCTGCAATGATCCACATCTCACAGTTCTGTAAGCTAGAGAATGTCTCACATAGTTGCAATCATCAACACTCCCTCTCAGCTAGGGAGGCATTCTTCATCATGCCAAGTCTCACATGGATGTACTCTGAATTTTGTCTTGGTTGGAGTCATCAATGCTCCCTCTCAACTAGGAAGGCATTCTTCACTAAGTTAGTTTGGTGAAGATGTCTGCAATATTCTCATGTGTAGGAAGGTAATGTATGTGTACGATTTTCCTCTACATCATATCTCTGATATAAGGATATTTCATCTCATCATGTTTGATCCATCAGGAATCATTCGGTTCTTAAGGATATTTACACATGTCTCTTGGCTATCATCATAGGATTCATCTCATGGTCAAGTAAATATGTCGGAAGCTTGTGAAGCCACATTGCTTCGCACACTCGACGCTATATACTCTGCCTATGTGGTACTCAAGACCACAAAGTTTTATTTCTTGTTGCTTTAGGAAACCATGGAAAGCTTCACGGTAGAACATAAACTGGATGTGCTCTTCTGGTCCATTGTACTTTCTGCTCAATCTGAATCGCCATATCTTGCAAACTTCAGTTCACACTAGAGGCATATCTTAGGCATATCCAATTGTCCCTTGTATGTATCTCAATACATGTTTTTTTGTTGTCTAGTGAGTCTTTCTCGGTTGACTCATGAAATTCTTGAAATATTGTAACTGCAAAGATTTTTCTATGTATTATTGATGTATTATTCATTAGATTAATCCCCTTTTGTGGATTGATCATGTTGGGCATTGTAAATGACCAAATCCCCTTTTGCGGATTGGTCAAACCCTAATTATAATAAGATTAATGAGAAGTCGGCCCCCAGAATTAATTAAAGTGGTTCTAACCACCCAGAAGGAGAAGTCGGCCCTGCCAGTGAAAAGACACTTTGTTTTAGCTCCTGCCAGATTCTATAAATAAAGGAGGCTAGTTCCTCATTTGTTCACTCACTCACTTGTTCATCACAGCATAAGTTTGGAGCTACAATTGGATAAGAAGGAAGAGAGAGAGAGAGGCGCACTACTTGGGAGAGGACTTTCTATAGTGTTTGGTTTATTCTCTTGGCATTGTATTCGCTATCTATATTAAGGAAGTTCTTGTTGGACTTTCTCCACCGTGAGGGTTTCCCAGGATAAATGATGTGTCTCTTGTGATTGAGTTTTTCTCAGTGATCCTATCTATGTTATGGCTATCTAGTGAATTGAAAAGAAACCTAATAATATCTTAAACTCTAACATGGTATCACAGCTAAATTGAAGAGAGCATCTTTCACAAGAAGAAGAAAAACGTCATTATTGTTGTACATGAAAATTAGGGATTTTTATTGAAGAGGAATTTAAGCCCAAAATCCATCTAGAAAAGTGTGCCCTTCCTCAAGGAACTCTTTGTCACCTTCAACACACCTTTTCAATGGATAAAAATCCTGAAAAGTGAAACCCTAGTTTTCACCGGTACCAGAGGTACTAGAAAACCAGAAGCACCAGAATTACTAGAAGTACTAGAAAACCAGAAGCACCGGTCTTGAAATACGTTGGTCAAGTTTGAGGGGGTAAAATTTGGGTTTTCAAAAATCTGACTACACCAGCGTACTTGCCTCAACTCATCGCATCTAACCCCTTGATTAGAATTTGAAAATTTGAAATTTGAAAAATTAGGGTTTGCTCATAAAACCCTAAGTTGCAGTTGCAGTTTCAGCATCAGTTGCAGTATCAATTGCAGTTGCAGTATCAGTTGAGGTATCAATTGCAGTACCAATTGCACTCACCCTTGAAGTTTTAAAAGGGGTTGGTAATTATTATCGATGCTACCAGATGGTTCCACTACCTGCAAATGCTATCTGAGGTATGTACTCACATATGTTTAAATTGTTAAGCTTTAAAGGGTATTTGCAAGAGAAGGGATCTCTTGCCATAGATCCCGAAGGATCTCAATATCCAACACATTCAGAGGAATAATACAACCCAGTTTTGATTATTCTGATATGCATCTATTTGTTATGACATTATTTTGATCTAGATTGCATGTTGAAGCTATGACCATCATACTAACCTTTGGTCAAAATTAATGTCAAGGTATTAGATGGATTGAAGTTGATATCATAGAGCTTATTCTCTAACCCAAACTTCTGTCAATATAGCATATTGTCTTAGTACAAGAAGACAGGTTGAAGAAAGCACTCGTCATCTTGAGTGAAGGAGACTTGGAAGAAAAGCAGCACACTCATTCTTGAGGACAAAGCTCCAGGTTCCAGGTTTGATTAATAAAGTTGATAAGATTCAAAGTTGCACATGACAAGTTGATGACTACCCCCTTACAAGTAAACACTATAGTTGAGATAGAAATCCTTGAAAAGTATTATTCTTGGTAGAATGTGAGCATATTGAGATAAATGCTTAATGTAATCATTTTCCTGATACAACTAACATCTCCTCTAGGAGAAACCTCCTGTGTTAGTTCTAGGTTTCCATGGAGGATTTTTTTATCACAAAACTATAAGAGTGTTGACCTCATTTCGCATTGTATTTCTTACTCTTGATCTTTTCTTTAGACAGGCCACAAGTGATAGCTCTAAAGGAACTATTGTGATGATTACTCATGCTATTGTTTTACCTACTATTATCAAAAGGATATTATTCTTGCTTGTTGTTTTGTTTACCTTGTTTCAGGTCACAGGTGATAGCCCTGAGAAAGCTATAGTGAAGGTTGCAGAAGGCAACATATTAGATGAGACATGAAGCGAATTATGTACATGACCATATACACTCATGTACCAAAGAAGATGAAGGAGAAGTTATCTTTTGAGATTCAGAGTAACTCATATGAAGATTGATTGAAATGAGCAAAAGGCTCCAAAGACGACCAAATCTTAGAACAAGAAGTCACAACAGAATTATTCAAAGGTTAATGAAGCCACCTTGACGGGAAGAAAGACTCGTTTGAAGCCTGACTCTGTCTCGCATATTTAGACTTGGTATTGAACACCAAGTATACCCTGTAAGAGATGATGAATTCCTTGTAGACTCAAAATAAATCGAGAGTAAGCCTGATCTCAAAAAGGATCAGATGAAGAGACAATTTCCAGGACTAGGAAACAGATGCCATGAGAAGACTAGATTGTAACTTTAGAGACTCCCAGGAGATATGAAATCTCCTGGAAGATTCCCTTGTTTCAGTAACAAAGAAGGAAGCCAATATTGACCAGGATATGGATTCTTTTGTGAGACTAGAAGAGAAGTCAATATTGACTTCCAAGATTGATCTATACAGATCACGCATGTTGCAGATGTACAAACCCTGATGTGTGTCTAGAGAATTCTCCCAGCAAGAGGGAGAAGACTATGACAAGACACGTACTCTAGCAATTGAAGAAATAGTTCCAGTATTCATGAAGACAACCAGAACAACTATTATTCATATATAGTATGAGATGCAGGGGGAGCAATCCCCATATTTAAAATTGAGTGGCAGTTGGTGCAGAACATTAGTTGGGTCATGGAGACATGACTACAATAAAATATAGTGTTACCTCCATGAAAGAAGAAGAACCATCTTCAGTATCATTTATTGAGATACTATTAGTTTCAGATGAAATTGTTGTCGTGATGGAGTAGAGGAGTTACTCCCTAATTTCAGTAGTCACAATGAGAATGGAGCAACCATTCTCATCTTTAGAGCAGGTGCAGGTACAGAGTCCCAGTTCCAAAAGGAACAGTTGCAGAGAGAGTAGAGGACATATGCTAGACTATGATGGATGTGCTCGTTTAACCATAGACAACATCACTATTGTCACCCAACCATAGGCCGAAGCCAACCCCGAGCACCTTAACCTTGACACAGAATCATTCCAGAAGAAAACCTTAGGCTAGATAGCCAAACAAAAGGGTGGTGCACCTTTCTCCAAGGATAGCGCACCAAGAAAGAGTTGATCAGAGATTCCAAATCATAACTAAGAGATAAGCCAAGACAAAACCAAAATCTGCTCGCTACAGCAGCTGCAACGACAACTCTCCTCCAAACTTGTGCACAAACTGGCCAACTGCAGTGCGTACAAGTGTTGCTTCTGCAATTCTGAGAATGCCTGCCAGAATGAAGGCTGGCCTCTTGTATTTATACTAAATCTGGAAAATTGTCTGGGCTGACTTCTCATTCTGGGTGCATATTTACTTAGTATATAATATTTCCTTCACCCAACTTCTTCTCTTGGAGGCTAATAACCTAATACAATTTATCCTCTTGAGTCAACTTGTCTTCTAGGGTTATTAGCCAACTAATTAGGGTTTCTTCTTGCTTCCTAAAATATTCTATTCTCGTTAGGTTTACATGTGGAGGTAAATACCTCCTGCAACTACCATAATATCAACACTCCCTCCTAGCTAGGGAGGTATTGAAGGTAATGGTCTTGAGCACAAACATACCATTCCCCCGGTAGCATCAACATAGTCGTATAGACTATCTCATGACTAGATCATGAGCACCATCATCACTATCAGTGTCATCAGTTGCATCATCTCCCGAAACCATACTCCATCTGAGTAATCAGACATCATGTTGTATAAGTCACTCACTCCATAAAGTGACACAAGAACCATTATTCTAATATGGAAATATGTCTTGGAAGAATAAATGTCTTGAACCATTTTCCGTCTGAGAAATATCTATCCATTGATCATCCATCTAGTTGATTAAACATTTTTCAACATTACTAATAGTCTTCAAGGCAATTGGTTCAATGTAATTCAATAAAACACAACTGTGTATATCCATATTAGTACACAACTACTATCTAGTGGTACACTACCACACCAAGTAGCACACAAATACTTAATCAGTGACATATAGTCACAATTAGTGGAACACATCCACCATAGTAGTATACATCTACTGTTTGGAGACATACAGTCTCCATAACCATCATATCATATGATATCAACCTGCACAGAAAACATTGTTATGATATAAACTGAGTCATTTGGGCCATTCTTCCACTCACATCTGTGAGATCTGGAAGAGCAACTTCCCTCAAAAGGTAAAACATCAATGATGATCTATCTGGACTATTCTTCTCAAGCAAGGAAGAATAACTATCCCAATTTCTAAGCCTGGACCATTCCCTATCTAGGCCATTCCTCCGGCACTAAACAAAGTGCAACCTAGAGAGACTGAATCTACCCTAGGGAATGCTTGTCCCTGATTGTTGAACCTTGACCATTCACCTATCTGGGCCATTCCTCTTGCACTAAAAAAAGTTCAACCTAGAGAGAATGAATCTGCCCTAGGGAATGACTGTCTGGACCATTTCCTAAGGAAATGATTGTCCTGCACCAACCTCCAAAATGGACCATTCTTCGAAAATGCTCACAACTATGAGCTTTGAAATAATGATTGTCCAGCGAGGCGGACCAGTCTTCTTGACCACTAATAAAAGTGATCGTCAAGGAGATAGATTGTCCTATACCATTCCCCATGTTAACCACAATGGGAAATCGTTGTCTATGGTACATCAACAATCCATCGAACCATTTTTATTATGAAAATCACCATTCAATCTGGACCATTTTCCGAATTGGAAAATTCCTGTCCGTCAGAAATCTCAAACCACTTTCTGAATTGGAAAGAAACTGCTCATCCTGGACCATTTTTCGAACTTGAAAAATGATTGTCCATAAATCAATAACACATCAGTGCTCCCTCCCAACCTGGTAGTCGTCTCTTCCTTTTTCAATAAGGAAGTCGTCTCCACGATCTCCAACTTGAGTACACAAACTTTTTCATCTTGGACAGAGGCTTCACCAAAATGTCTGCTTATTTTCTCATCTGTGGAGATATATATTGGAGAACCACTTTCTCTTTTCTAGACTTCATCACAGAGAGTGTAATGCTTGATATCAATGTACTTTGGTTTTTCTGGAACACTGGTTTTCTCTGATCAATGTAGTATAACATCGTGGCAGGGATCAAACTGGAACATATCTATGAGATTTTGTCATGTATTAGCAATCCATCATCCTGGATTTCTAAGTAACCATTCTGATACAATATCTCTGTTATAGAAATATTTTCACCGCACTTTTGTTGTGCATTCAAGGCTCTGCACAAAGTAGTTTGAATCCATACAAGATCTTCTTCCATCTACATACAAGGGTCTCTTTCTAGTATACCTCAAAGCCTTGAGGTTTCTCTACATGTAAATTCCAACCCATGGATATTGCGGACGATATACTGGCTCATGTAGAGGTATGTCTGGATTACTGGAACAAGCAATCATCATAGTCTTCTCCCTCCATCTGGGAGAACCTATATTTATGGATCTCGCAATGCTTACAATCATAAGTCTTCCATACACTCTTCTTCATCACAAATTGCAGTTCCTCTGCTTGATTGATTTTAGTGAGTTCTTATCAGGCTGGTAATCATGTGATTCTCGATACACTGACTAGTTGTTCTATCTTTTCTTTCTCTCTTGGAATCTTCATGTTCTTCCTCATATTTCTCTGTAACTCTTGAGTTCATGGAGTTTTATATAGATTCCATGCTCTGAAGATTCCAACTTCTTTCTTTCATCATAGGATCATGGATGTGGATGGACAGTCAGAGATTACTTTAAGGCTTCTTGAAGAAGACTTCTTCTGAAGTCACATTGAACACGTGATGCTTTTCATGGTTGCTACCATGGATAGATACTTCATCATCTTCAATGGATCATATAATTTAGGAGTAGCTCCCTCCTAATCCTTTCTTCATGCATGAATGTATGTTCTTCTTTTGATAATATAATCAGCTCCCTCCATCTAGGAGATTCCACGCTTTCGTTTGCATCCTCGTTGTCTTCTGCAAAGTGTCACAAATCTTTTTCAAATTTCCTCTTGATTGTTGACTTCTTTCTGTCTTTACTTCTTCTAGGTTTCTTCAAGATTGATTCTGATAATAACTTCCACATGAATTGTTACCAGGGGTTGTTGATGTACTTCATCCTTTCATGTGTATTGTCTGACTTGTAGCAATTCTTATCTTGGTGTTCTTCCATAAGCATAGTTTCTCTTTGAACATATTATGTTCTAAGAAATAGATATGCAAGATACATACAGAAAACATGGTATGTATGAAGAGTGTTGTTTACCTTGTCTTAGAAGAAGAAGTTTGTTTCATCCTGCTTATTCTTCTTTGAAGGTTCCTTTTCTTCGGCAATTGATGCTTCGTGTGTCTCCTTCCTTTTCTTCAGCTCAGGACAATGACTCTTGTAGTGACCATATTTTCGACAGTTGAAGCATTGTATTTTTGACATATCTTTCTCTTGATTTGACTTCTTCCTTGAACCAAACTTCCTTTTGTTCCTGAAATTCTTGAAACTTATTGTGAAGGCTTGATCATCGTATTTCTTTTGAGGTTTCTCTTTTGCACTAATCCTTAATTCTTCTTGTGCACAACAAGTCCAAATTTATTTGAATGTAGGATACTCCTTCCTTGTGTTCATACTTGCGCCAAATGCATCCCATGTCTTGGGAAGACCGTTGAGTACTATATTTACCAGTTCCTTCTCTGAGATGATCTCTTCAATAGCTTGTAATTGATCTCTTAACTGAGAGATCCTCACAAAGTATGATGTTATGTTGTCATCATCATTCATCTTCATGTCACAGAGCTCATTCTTCAGACTCATTACTTGTCCAATGTTTCTGACTAAGAAGAGGTTTGTTAGGGCATCATACATCTTCTTAGATGAGTCAAGATGGGATATGTAGGGTATCATGTGGTCTTTTATATTAATGTTTAAGCCATTATTATAGATGTTTTCATTTCATTAGATAACAATAGTATAATCCAAGATCATTGAGAAATACACAATCACAAGAGACACAACATTTATCTTGGGAAACCCTCTAGGGGAAGAAAACCCAGCAAAAATTCCTTAATATAGATAGCCAATACAATGCCAAGAGATCTCTTATGCTAATACAGAAAGTCCTCTCCTAGATATGCACCACTCTCTCTCTCCTTTGTCGGTAACAGATCATAACATGTCTCTCAAACTGAGCAAGTGAGTTGTGTTTAAGTGAGGCACTAGCCTCCTTTATTTATACAAGTTTGGCACGTGTGAAGTGTCTCTTCACTGGCAGGGCCGACTTCTCAAACTGGGTGGGTAAACCCACCTTTATTATATTTCTGGGTCTCTTTAATAACTGTTGGGACCGACTTCTTATTCTTCCTATTACAATTGTCTTTTGACCAATCCGCAAAAGGGGATTTGGTCCTTTTACAATAACCGACATGATCAATCCACAATGGGGATTGATCCTATGAATAATATATCAATAAGAATAAGAATACTCTTTGCAGTTACATTATTTCAACACTCCCCCTTAACAAGAAGGGTATTCTTCAGTAGCATCATGCGAGAGAGAGAGGATAGCATCATCAACAACATCAAGTGGGAGGACAACATCATCAATATCATATTGGCTGGCGTATCTATAAATCATTGGAAGTTTTCTTCATTGGCATCATCATCATTCTCAAAGGAATTCCATCATCATCTGCATCAATATGTATTATTATAAAAACTGATACATCATCGTCATCACAGCACAAGGCTAGCTCATCATAATACAAGACTGACCTTACGTCATAGCTGTCAAGCTAGAAGCTCAGTACTTGTCTCATCTCATCGTTTTGCTTTACGTCACAGCACTCAAGCTAGAAGCAAGATACTTGTCCTAATTTATGTCACAACCATCAGGTTGGAAGCAGGATACTAGACTGGCTTTACATCACAGCTATCCAGCCGAAAGCTCGGTACTAGTCTCATCATATCATCTTTCTTTATGTTAGACAACTCGGTCAGAAGCAAGGAATGTCTCATATTTCTTTACGTCTAACAACTCGGTCAGAAGCAAGGAACACATCTCATATTGCTTTACGTCTGACAACTCAGTTAGAAGCAAGGAACATCTCATCTTGCTTTACGTCTGACAACTCAGTCAGAAGAAAGGAACATATCATCTTGCTTTACCTCTGACAACTTGGTCAGAAGCAAGGAACATCTCATCTTGCTTTATGTCTGACAACTGGGTCAGAAGCAAGGTATCTCATCTTACTTTACATCTGACAACTAGGTCAGAAGCAAGGAACACGTCACATCTTTCTTTATGTCTAACAGCAAAGTCAGAAGCAAGGAACATCACATCTTTATTTACGTCTGACAGCTAGGTCAGAAGCAAGGAACATCACATCTACTCCCCCTTTCGAGGAAGATCCTTTCAGACTATGCCAAGCTTATCTCGGAAGTACTCAAACTTTACATGAGATAGAGGCTTGGTCAACACGTCAGCAACCTATTCATCTGTGCTAATGTACTAGAGATTTAAGGCTCCTCTCTGTACCATGTCACGGATGTAATGATAACGAATCTCTATGTGCTTCGACCTGTCGTGGAATACAGGATTCTATGTCATCTTTATGCAGCTCTGGTTGTCACATAGAATCATGGTTGCTCTCATCTCTAAGTCAAATAGGTCGGTCAACAACTTTCAAAGCCATATAGCTTCACAATTGGCAGAACATGCAGCAATGTCTTTTGCTTCCGTTGTGCTGAGAGCAATACTAGATTGCTTCCTACTCTGCCACGAGATCATAGTTGATCCCAAACTAAAACATCATCCCGAAGTGCTTTTCCTATCAGAAACACTTCCTGCCCAATCTGCATCAATATATCCACTCAATGTGAAATTATGATCTCCATCATAGTTGAGACCATAATCTATTGTACCTTTAAGGTACCTCATCACATGTTTTGCAGCCACTACGTGAACACATCTGGGTTCTACCAGAAACTGACTCAAGGTGTTCACAGAAAAACAAATGTTTGGTCTAGTGTTCGTCAGATACATCAACGATCCAATAATCTGTCTATACAGTGTGGGATCAATCAATTCTGACGATGTATCGACCAGTAGCTTCAGCTTCACTTCCATGGGTGTATTCATGGGCTTGCATTCCAACATGTCAAATCTCTTCAAGATTTCGACCGTGTACTTCCCTTGGTTAAGGAAGATCCTTTCAGGACTCTGCCATACCTCAAGACCTAAGAAGTAATGCATTAGGCTGAGGTCTTTCATTTCAAATTCCGAGGCAAGTCTCTTTTTACATTCAGCGATGAGATTTTCTTCTCCAGTTAAGAATAAGTCATCCACATATAGCAGTAAAATTACTGGCTCATTATTTATAATTTTGAAGTAGAGATTTGAGTCTTCTTTACTCTTTGTAAATCCTAAGCCCGTCAAGAAATTGTCTATACGGCCATACCAAGATCTAGGAGCTTTCTTCAATCTGCAGACATGAAACTTCCTGTCTTCCACCTCAAATCCTTGAGGTTTCTCTATATACACTTCCTCTTCGATGACACAGTTTAGGAAAGCTGTCTTCACGTCCATCTGGTGCAACTTCCACTTCATCTTAGCTGCAAGAGCTATGATGGTCTTGATCGAAGTGTATCTTGCCACAGGAGCGAATGTCTCTTCATAGTCAATGCCTTCCTTCTGGGAAAAGCCACGAGAGACAAATCTTGATTTATACTTCTCAATACTTCCATCAGCAGCATGTTTTATTTTGAAGAGCCATCTGGAGGATACCACATCTTTATTCTTTGGTCTGGGAACTATTTCCCATACTTCTTTCTTCATTACGGATTGGTATTCCTCTGTCATGGAATTTTCCCATTAATTCCTTTGAATGGATTCTTCAAAACAGGTAGGCTCCTCTTCTAGGAGGTCACACATCAAAGTTGTATAACTGGAGAATGGCTTTGGTCTTTTCACCTGTCTCGTGGTTCCTTGGGGAACACCGTACTTCTCCCCATCTTGAATAAGCTCTCTAGCCCAGGTTGGCTTTCTTTTATGGAGGATCGTCATCTGAGGAGGTTCTTCCACTTCTACTATATCATGGTCTTCTAGAAGTTCCTCATCAGGGAAAGTTACGACTTCCCTCACTGGTTCTGCAGCTCTGGGAACCTCCCTCATTGCAGTATTGGGGATTACGGGTTCCTCTTCATATACCTCTTCAAGCTGGCATAGTTTAGATTTCTTGAGCGTTGTATCTTCATCAAAGGTCACATCCCTGTTGATCTCAATGTGATGTTGACCTGGTACATAGATTCTGAAGGCCTTGGAGACCTCACAGTATCCCACAAATATTCCCTTCTTTCCTAAAGGATCCAGCTTGTTTCTTTTTTCTTTAAGTATATGAATAAACACTGGACAGCCA
>SNQJ01S0004626.1:136076-147913 GCA_010110895.2 Picea sitchensis | reverse complement strand
TTTGATAGTGGGATAACTACAGTATTCTAGGTCACTAATGTTTCCTCTAGGAGTGACAGACATCCTCGAGAATTTGAAAATAGATACTATGGTTTTTTGAATGATATAATTGAGTGTGACTTTAATTCCTTCAAATTAGTTTTGTTCGATGTCAAATGGTATAGGTTACGAATGCATGAACAAGATGAGCAAAGAACTATTGTTTAGCATGCTAATGGATTTCCGATGATTAAAAAATGGTTTTTGAAAAAGCAAATGACCGCTATGTTTTTCCAAGTCAATGTGAACAAGTCTTTTACTCAAAAGGTCCAGGTAAGAGGGATTGGTCATTTGTTATTAGATACGATCCAAGAGGAAGGCCAGTAAAGTATATTGTAGATGAAGAATATGATATTGAAGAAGAAGATGATGTAGAGCTAGAGCGAGAAGAATATGGATCGACAGATGAAGAAGACAGAGAAGATGAACCAAGCGTAGGAGACAATGCGCCAGTTCTTGATGATGATATCAATGAAGATACGCTCACAAATGACATTGATGACGATGATGATATCATCAACCCTTTCAACATTGTTTTTGAACAGGATGTTGATACAGATGTCGAGTTGGATGATCAAGAAGAAGATACAGAAGAAGGATGGTACAAATGTTGCGTTGGATGAGGTATGAAACTAGATATTTTATTTTGTATGAATTATTCTCTTTAAATAATTTTTTATGTCGGTTAATTACACGTTTTTAAGTTTATTTCATTTTTTGATATCCTGTGCTACATCATGTTGTTAATTGTTGTTGAAATCAATATTAAGAATTGAATACTTATGGGAGGGTTGTTCGAGAAAAGTTTCAATTGTTTTACAATTGATCAACAAATATTTACAAACCAAATTATCCTATAAACCAAACTAAACTAAATTAACATATAAACTAACCTAAATTAATGACAGTAATACTCAGATTGGTGATACAAACACGAACAATGATCAAAAGAGGCATGATGGAATAGAGACAAATCTCGAAATGAAATGAGACGGTAATTATGAATTCATGCACACACGCATGAATTGTTATAAAACACCGGAATTCATTAATGAAGATATTTTTGTTTAGGGTTTGATGGGATGACCCAACTCCCAGAGAGGATTAGAAGCCCACATTTGTTTAAAACACCCCATCTACCAACGTGTATATTTAATGTGATATTTTCTTACCTTACTTGGAGTTAATGCAAGAATGTCACTTTTCCCACTAAAATCTATGTTTGAATGTTAAATTATAGACCCTATAATTAATGAAATATTTGGCCTATATGTAGTCATGATAATGGAACCATTACAAAGTTGTGATTAGCTAGTGGAAATTATTATCTAATTTGATCGTGCGCCAAATGACTTGTGAATGGCACCAACATTGAAATTTTTTCAGTTTGTGCCCGTATGCACTGAAATTTGACATGGTTATAGTGGATGCATGCGTTGACGGTATGGGAGGGTTTCGAGACTCAAATATGACTCACACAAATATTTTGGTTTAGAGTTTGATGGGACTACCCACCTCCCAAAGAGAGGATTAGGAGCCCACATTGGCTAAAAAAACTCCATCTACCAACGTGTATATTTAATGTGATATTTTCTTGCCTTACTTGGAGTTAATGTAAGTATGTCATGTTTCCAACAAAAATCTATGTTTGAATGTGAAATTATAGCCCCTATAATTAATGAAATATTTGGCCTATATGTATTCATGATAATGGAATCATTACAAAGTTGTGATTAGCTAGTGGAAATTATTCTCTAATTTTATCGCGCACCAAGTGACCTGTGAATGGGGCTAACGTTGAATTTTTTTCAATTTCTACTCATATGCACTGAAATTTGACATGGTTATAGTGGATGCATGAGTTGACGGCATGGGAGGGTTTCGAGACTCAAATACGACTCACACAAATATTTTGGTTTAGAGTTTGATGGGATGACCCAACTCCCAAAGAGAGGATTAGGAGCCCACATTGGCTAAAAATACTCCATCTACCAACATGTRTATTTAATGTGATGTTTTCTTACCTTACTTGGAGTTAATGCAAGTATGTCACTTTTCCCACTAAAATCTATGTTTGAATGTTAAATTATAGCCCCTATAATTAATGAAATCTTTGGCCTATATGTAGTCATGATAATGGCGACATTACAAGGCTGTGATTGGCTAGTGGAAATTATTCTCTAATTTGATCGCATGTCGAGTGACCTGTGAATGGGACCAACATTGAAATTTATTTTTTTTCAGTTTGTGCTTTTATGCACTGAAATTTGGCATGGTTATAGTGGATGCAAGCATTGACGGTATGGGAGGGTTTCGAGACTCAAACACGACTCCCACAAATATTTCAACAATCAAATGACAAAGATTAGAACCTAACTACGAATTAGATGAAATTATCCTTTTATGGTGAAATGAAAGCTTGATCTTCTTTGCATCTTTTATTAAAGGCCCATTTTGAAATAACTATTTTGAACATTTTGACATTTTTGAATATTTTGACCATGATTAGCTTAAACACCATAAATATATTGAGCCTCTTAGCCATTTTATCCTCCTTGGTCCTCAATTTTTTACAGGTGGGAGGGAGATTTAAAGGCTCCACATCTGTCAATCTAGCATCTTCAAAATTTTGGAGAAAATAATTAGTCCTCCCTTATTGAAATCCACTAGTTTTCAACCCTTTCAACACTAGTTTCCTCTTAGTATTCTTGAGAGTCTTTAATATACTCTTATCATACTCCTCAAAACTTGAGACAATGTCTTGGGAATAGATCTCAATTATTTCCTTCTCTAGTGAAATGAAAGCTTGATCTTATTTGCATATTTTACCAAAGGCCCATTTTGAAATAACTATTTTGACCTTTTTGTGGTTTGCCTCTAGATCAAGACTACTTGATGATCCCTTGCAAAGGGATCAAATCTTACTCATTCAGAAGTTACAAGAATTGTAAACTCCTCATATTTTAATTGTTGGGCATTAAATTTAAAAGGGATAAAATTATTTCCCCATTCCTTTTCTATTTGAAGGAGAATTGGTAGAATATTGGAGTCTCCTCTAACCTCTACCCAAGACCTAATTCTTTTAGGATCGACCATGATTAGCTTCGACACCAGAAATATATTGATCCTCTTAGCCATTTTCTCCTCCCTGGTCCTCAAATTTCTCCAGGTCGGGGGGAGATTTAAAGTCTCCACATCTGTCAATCTAGCATCTTCAATATTATGGATAAAATAATTAATCCTCCCTTATTGAAATCCCCTAGTTTTCAACCCTTTCAACTCTAGTGTCCTCTTAGTATTTTCGAGAGTCTTCAATTTACTCTTATCATACTCCTCAAAACTTAAGACAATGTCTTGGGCATAGATCTCAACTATTTCCTTCTCTGGTGAAACGAAAGCTTGATCTTCTTTGCATATTTTATCAAAGGCCCATTTTGAAATAACTATTTTGACCTTTTAGAGGGTTTCTACTAGCTCAAGACTACTTGACGATCCCTTGCAAAGGGATCAAATATTACCCATTCAAAAGTTACAAGAATTGTAAACTCCTCATATTTTAACCATTGGGAATTAAATTTAAAAGGGGTAAATTGTTCTTATAGTTCAAGCCATGGCTTGGGGTTGAAAACATAGGATTTAGTCCCCAATCCATGATTTTGGGGCTCATAAGACATATATGAATCCCTAGACCATAATATAGGCCCTAGACGTGCAATATTTTCCCTACAAAGGGAAAATGAACCCAATTTCTCTATATTTTTAGCTTAGCTATCTCAGTTTTAGATTTCATTTTGTTTCATTGTCAAAGCAATATTTAAATTTTTTGTTGAATATATAGACTAACATTCACTTTGAGAGGTTGATGTGTTGCCCTGATCATCAAAGTGTGTCCATTTCACTTTTTGTTTCAAATGTACTTCAATTGGATTATAATAATAGTTTAACTTCTTCTCCTAGAATGAACATAGGTTTTCAAGAAAATAGGAGAGCCAAGGTTTACCAAACCCTCTCTTCCTTGAAGTTTTAATGTAGATTCAAAACTATTTGTTGGATACTAATAACTTTATCGTGGAGGTATTAGGTTAGCAAACCTTCAGTTCCCTTAGGAACAATGGTTAGTTTTGTTTCATATAAAAAGGCACAATCATCATATATAAACGCAATGAATCAATAAGGCCAGAATGTTCACCTTTAATGACTTCAAATGCTAATTTTTATAGGGTTTAGTGGAAAAAAATCAAGTTTCTCACCTTGTGCCTAATGACAAGAATATAAATGAGGTTTATCTACAACATCCAACAAATACAAATCTTCTCTTAGCTACAAGTGGCTTTGTTTTAATCCTTTCCTTGAGGGTTGCTTGAACAAATTGTGGCAAGTTGAGCCCAAGAAAATTGTTTGAACAAATTGTCATTACCATAATCAACATTGTCATTAGTATCGTCATCATTGTCTGATCTTGTGAGAGACTAAGGGATTCTAAGGAATAAGAATTCTACCTTATTGCACGCCCTTTAGATTCCCTCGTGAGCAATTGTCTCAGTCTGCCC
Source organism: Picea sitchensis (assembly GCA_010110895.2). Classification (NCBI taxonomy): domain Eukaryota; kingdom Viridiplantae; phylum Streptophyta; class Pinopsida; order Pinales; family Pinaceae; genus Picea; species Picea sitchensis. The sequence continues at coordinate 143,324 of SNQJ01S0004626.1, read as the reverse complement.
TCACAACATCGTGTACCTCGTGAACTAGGTAATCGTTAACCTACAATTCAGGTCATGACGAGAATGCTAGTAGGATGTGATAGGGACGTTGCCACAACTCTCCCTCATATGTTTGGTTTATGTGCATGACCCCTTTACTCCTTATGTGAGTTGGATTAGCAAGCATTGTCAAGCCTGCATCCACTGACAAGAACAGTGTCAATAATCCATATACATAAATCATATTGTAATCAATCATATATCACATGTGCATAAAATGAAATACTCAAACAAAATACAATCTACTCCCTGACTCAATTCGGAGTCCAAGGAAGTCCATTGATGCCATCAACATCCATAACCGGTCATGTGTCCTGCACTCTCAAGAGAACTCGTCAATAACATCTTTCAATACATATACATATGAAAGTAATAATAAATCACAATACATAATCATCATCATCCTATATAACTCATAATCGAAACAAAATCATAATTTACCATAATCAGATCACTTGCACGCAAGTGTCCTCAAAGAATAATTCAATGAAAGTGTGCTCAGTATAATGGGATGTTAAAAGTACTATATGCGGGAACGTGCATCTCAAACAAATTTTAAAAGAAATAGTGAAAAGGTATTGTACTAGGACTAGACATCAGCAACAATGACCTGTGAATGGGGCCGATGTTGAAATTTTTTCAAATTGTTTATGTATGCATTCAAATTTGACATCGATAAACTATTTGCATGCCTTGACGATATGGGAGGGTTTCCAAACTCAAATATGACTCACACACCCACTCTCTCTATATATATGATCTTGTCCTCGTTTTGTTTGAACTTTCTCGGATTACTATCATGCATGGTGTAGGTCTAACTTACATGTGTAAATTAGATCATGTATTTTAATATCAATTCGGAATTCATAGAACTTTGAAGCACACCAACGTATATAGACCATGCTTGGTGGGTGAAGTCTCATTCCAAAAAGAGATGCTTCACTCTCTCCTCTGAAAAGATGTAAAGTGGACACCTAAAAGGCCCATTAATGTGCCCCTACCTTTAAATATTGTTAGTTGTTTCAAGTTTTCCATACACCATATTCCAACAAAACAATCATTTTTTTGGGAGGCCATTGCCTTTCGATATTCGCTTCCATAAAGCTAATTGTAGGGGTAGCTAAATCTAGTAGAATTTGAAAGAGGATCATCCAAACATAGCAATAGATATTTCCAACTATCTTTCTTGCAAAGATAACTTCCTTTCACCAAGCTTATGTCCTATTAGTGATTTCTCTCCACAAAACCTTTTTCCCCACTTTACACTTCAGAGAAGACATTGAAGATGAGTTTGAATCACCACCTGGGAGGCCATTGGAGGATTCTTAAAATTATATTTCAATTTATCATTGATGACTTTTGAAACAAGTTTGAAACCCAAATCATATGAGTTTACAACTTTTTACAATGCACACTTTTATTATCATCATCGTCAACATTATCATTGGCATCATCATTATCATTGGAACCATCATCATCATCGTCGTCGTCGTCGTCATCATCATCGTCGTCTTCGTCGTCGTCGTCATCATCAGTGTCATTGTATTCATCATCGTCATTGTCATTGTCGTCATCATCATCATCATCACCGTCATCGTCGTCATTATCATCATCATGATCATCATCGTTGTCATCATCATCATCGTCGTCGTTGTCGTCATCATCATCATATTTATTTTTTATTTTATAGAACAAATATTCAAATCGTGGGTATTTATCCTTTGTGTATATTCCCAATAATATTTTTGTGTACATAAGATGTGTTTGTTGACCCTTGTGACTGCAAAGTTGATCTTTGTGTTTTTTGTAGATACCATATTATTAGTGTAATAAATTGTAGAATGCATCTGGACCACTTAAAATCCTATGTCATTGCTAATAAGGATGTTCATTGTTTGAATGCAAATTGATACCAAACCATTCCTTAACACAACCATTGCTTGTGGTGTATGAGTGAGTATTTTATCTTTAGATTTTTAGGAATAAATCATCAAAGCCTAATAACAACAATCAAGAACCTCTATTCTCATGGTTGATGAATAAACCATTCATTCAAGAGTTATGTTATATAATTCTTCATTGTCCTACTTTTAAATCAAGATTACATCTACATTTTAGTTCTTGGATTTTCCATGTGAATGCAACACATATAAACTTATAATATGATGGCCATGAATATATTTCGTGCACATAATTGTTTGCATTACTCATGAAAATTCATAAATGAAGAAGGAAGACGTTAGTGGCATTAGTTTTTCCATGACATTTCTATGAGAATGATCCTTAGTCCATAAAGGAATAGAGACCTTATGTGGAATTTGACATTGTCGATGTTTACGGCATTTATATATGTTGGTCAAAGATCCAATGGTGGTTACTCAATATATAGGCATTTTTCACATTAAGAATTATTTCAATAGGATAGATTATTTCAAGAATTAAGAATTATATAGGATAGATTATTTCAATAATGTCATCGTTGTTGGTTGGGATAAATCTCTTAAGAAGATATAGTTAATATGCATGGTTGACATATCATGTCAATATACATTTCTCCATTTCATAAATGCGAGTGAGATCCGATCAAACCAGTCTGAGGAAACTTCATTTCTTTCAAGAGAGAGGAGACTAGGGCATGCTGTGACTTGCGAGATGGAGGGCACATCGGAGAAGGAAGGGCACTAGAGGAGAGAGCTCATGAGCAGGGTTACAAAGGAGAGAGAGCTCGTGGAGGGGACCAGCCAAGAGAGAGAGCTCGAGGGCAGGGTTAGGAAGGAGACACAACTCCCGGAGGGAACCGAGAGAGATAGCTTGATAATATGCTTGAGGAAGCTTTCGAGCGCTAGGAGACTAGGGCACACTGCGACTCGTGAGTTGGAGGGAACATTAGAGAATGAAGGAGACAAAGAAGGAAGGGCACTGGGAGAGAGAGCTCACGAGTACGGTTACGAAGGAGAGAGAGCTCGCGGAGGGCACCGACAGGGAGAGAGAGCTCGAGGGAAAGGTTAGGAAGGAGACACAACTCGCGGAGGGCACCGGGAAAGAGAGCTTGAGGGAATCATAGGGTGAAGAGAATGGTGATTTGTTGAATTTCCAATATTTGCATTGAAAATCCCTAAAAATGTTGACATGTAATTTCAGGGAATAACAATTCTAGTGGCTCCATATGTGGACAAATATCCCCTCACGGGGTGCCTATAAAATGACCATCTAGTATTTTTAAAATTTGGGTCATTTTGTGATTATCATGCTTTTTGCTTGATTCTAGAGCTCCCTTAGTTAACCCACCTCTCATAACCTCATGATTGACATGTCCTTTCTCGAATGGGTTGAAACAAAGCATTGAGTAAGAGAGTTAAATGTTGTTACACATCTCAAGTCTACAATATATACATGAAGTGCAAAAAAAAAAATGAATGAATGTGTAGTATTTGTGATGAATGATCTCACTTAGTTGAAATCACCTCATGAATCCCTACACAATCTTCCTTGATGGTTGAATCCTTCTCAAAATTATCAAATGAATGTGTGCAAGGTTGAGACAATGATTTGGACCCATCCTCATTTGTTCCACAATACAAAAATGCATAGAATTAAGAACCATCTCTAAACATTACATTGTTAATTCCTCTAACTGTGCATTTCCTTCACTATGATTTACCAAAATGATGAAAGCCTTTGAAAGGCATGAAGAGTACACGAAATTTAGCAAACATTTGGACCCCTTCAAATAACTACTCCAAAGTTTAGTTATTTTGCATTTAGAGAAGATGAAAGAAGCAACCCACCACATGACATAGCATTAACACCCATGTATGCAATGCCAACTTCCACACCAATGTTAACTTAATCTAAGTGGTAGGGTTGTGAAATTTCATACCTTGCTCCATTTTTTTTATCTCTAGAAGAAATCTTAGAAGAGAAGGGTTATATAGTTTAATCAAGCCCCCTCAAAGAAGAACACTAAAAACTATACAATTTGTACAACTCTAGAAAAAATTAATACTACGGAAACTACTAAATTCTATGACTTTACCACCAAGCCCAAAGATATGTTAAAGAACCATGCCCAAATGATTTCATATGTGGAGTTGATTCTACTTTTAAGAAAGAATTAAAATGAGGCTATAATCCAATATCAACCCACTCTTAGGAAGTCTAGAGATAGATTATTATAGTTGTGACAAAGTAGGCGGAAAGAACAAACCCTTGCACTTAAGAAATTAGAACCGCATTCCCCATAAGGACTAAATTTTCCCTCTATATATCACAATTGTATGTGGATATTTTAAGGAACATGATGATTAATTGGAGCGTCCTGAGGTTCGATTCTCTCTTCTCCTACACCCCACTCCATACTAGAAATATATAGGAGAAACACATAGTATGAAATAGAAGAGATGATGGATAATAGTGGAATGGGTTACCATAATAGATATTCCATTAAAGATATCAAAATATGACCTTAGAGAGGTGTGCAGGGAAAAACAGTTTGATGAGTGAGAAGAGTAATATCAATTTTGATGGTGATTCTTGTTGCATAAAGACACGAAATATGCCAATGGGGAACTAATGGCAGGCCTTAGATTACCATATGTTTCCCATCCTATTTTCATGAATTTTTTTTTATGTAATTACCTCATGAACATGAGACCTTCCTAGACACTCTAGTTTTTAATGACCAAACTAGATGATATTGGCATATGCTTATTTAAATGAGTATGAATGGATTAATTTCAAAAGAATATAATATATGTCAAATATCTTAGGTATTTTTTATATGATTTTGTGATTTGAATTATATCAACTAGTGTGGATTGGTAAGAAAAATGTTTAATATGGTAATGATTGAGGAATTTTGAATTAATTCCATGAAAAAATAGTAAAAGGGGGTTTGAATACTACATTATTGACCATATTCAATGCCCTACACATCTCAATAAATTGAGAAGGGATGATAAATCTAATGGATCTTTTCCTCCTCAATGATGAAGATGACCACTAGACTTACAACCTTAGGAGATGATGGTTAACTCCTCAAGTAGCTCAATCCCTTTGAATATCATTTATATTTTGAAACTCAAACTAGTGGAGGAGGGAAAATAACCCTCTTAACTTAGCTAGACTAGGGAGTTGGAGTCTCTAGATCCATTTTGTTATTTATATAAACTAAGATATTAGATATCTGGGTCCCCAAGTTTTCCTTGTGATTTTTATTTTGTTGTAGAGACTAGATCAGGGAAAAAATTGGGGGCTAAATTTCGCCTATGGGCTAATTTTCCATGTTATTTTCCAAAAACAATATTCATCAATTTCCATTTTTTTCCAAAAATGATTTGCCCACTTTATTTCCATTTTTATTTATGATATTATCTTATTTATGTATTTTGTTGAACATATTTTTTCTGCCAAGTTATGTATTCTCAACACTTGTATTTACATGACAACTTTCAATTTGAGACATTCTAATGTTTGTTCTTATTCTTTTAAATTTTAATGATTAGTTATTTGAAATGTGGACCTTGTGAATCTATAAACATGATTGTTAATCTTGTCATTTATTCTTTAATTTGATATTTGTATAGTGTTTTTTTATTCCAAGGAACCTCCTCATGTTGTTAGGCTCTCGTCTACTAGGAATTGATCCTACCCTTATCTGACCTATGGAAAACTATAGGAAAATATGGAGGCTAAAAGCATTTCCATGGGACATGAGGAGTGTAGAATGAGCTACCCATAGTTGATCATTCAGCTTACTACAACATAATTATTATTTTTTAATATATTTTAATTTTATAGTTATGCATATACATTGCACACACCTCATATGATTGCACAATCCTTAGTTGACAAAATAAATTTAGTTGTTGAGATCAACATCTATTGTTGTATTTATATACCCCAACAATCATCTGTCAAAACAATAAATTGCACATTGCTCAAAACATTTTCATCTTATTTTATCTTATGTTCACTAGCTATAATAATGCATCTCATGTGCAGATCTTGTTGCACACACTTTAGATAAGTGCACTGAATATTCTATAAGCAGGTTTCTAGTTAGCTAGCCACATATGCATGGTAAACTGGCCCAAGTTTTTTTTGAAAGCGCAAGACTTGAGTAGATATTTTTAATGCCCTACACTTGTACTTGCATGGTCTCTCTTGTCAGTTTGTTTGAACCACTTCTAGTCTTATAAATGAGAGGTACTCGGTGAGATTGAGACACTTAAATATTTATAATATTGCACCCTTCTATTGAACTTATGCTTATACAGAGAGGGGGTGGTGAGTAAGTATAAGATACTTTTTACTTTAACTGAGCATTCATCAATCATCCATTAACTTTAAAACAATAAATGCATGTAAACTCAAATGACGGTACATAGAGTTTAACTTGTAAAACCTTGCGGGAGAAAACCATAAAAACTTATCTTTATAATTTGTTGTAGACAACAACCTACTGTTCCAAAGCTTGTAAGAACCACCCTACTAGAGACACCAATCTTTTTAGCTTAGGATCAACTCAACAATATATTATGTAGTCACCAACCTAATAGAGACATCAATTTCTTCACATGAGCACCAACTCAATAAGATATTGTGTAGTCACCAACCTAATAGAGACATCAATTTCTTCACCTAAGCCTAATTTTTAGAAGCCCTTCGAAGTGGAGACAAATGTAATTGGATATGTTATGGGAGCATTCTTGATGCAAAGAGGTAACCCAATATGCTATCATTATGAAATGTTCCATGGTGGAGTCCTAAGCTACCCTACATATGACAAGGAACTTTATTCTTTGGTTCAAGCGATTAATAAATGGAAGCACTATCTGATGGGAAAGGAAACCATCGTCCACACCCATCACCAACCATAGTAGGCCTAGAGTAAGCTTCAAGAAACAAGACACTACAAATGGATGGAAACTTTACAGCAATTTCATCTTATCATCAAATATAAGAAGGGAAGTGTTAATAAGTTAGCAGACATGATTTCAAATCCACCCATTACCATATGCTTCCAAAGACTCTTACAGGGATCCGGGAAAACCTCTTGCTCTTTCCCATAGCTAGTTTTCATCGAAGTTGAAATTATTGCATTTCATTTTCCTCTTGCATGGTTTAAAGAGTCGAGTTGAAACACCATCGGTTTCATGACCACTCCTTTGAGTAACAACAACCTAAAATCAAGTGCTAATTAAAATT
>SNQJ01S0004626.1:115782-136026 GCA_010110895.2 Picea sitchensis | reverse complement strand
AGCACGAGGTCGCATTGGGGCCAACAGAGTAATCAACCCTGCTTTGTTGGTCTCAGTGTCGATTGTAGACTGTCCCCCCTCTGCTTTGGTATAGTAGGTGGTACCATAGAGGCCATAATATTTTAGACTTCCTACCCAAGGTGATAACACAGGGAAGGTGGTGTTGTACCTAGGATCGACGTTGGCTAGAATCACTTAGACTCCTTGGAGGGTTGCCCACTGCTCGGTGAGGTAGCTTGCACCAGGACGTAAGNCGCCGAAACTCAGCCCCTTCGCGCATTGACCCTGCAATGTTGGATTCCATCATCAACTAGCGCTTCTTTGTGAGAAGGTTTGTTTGCATGCTTGACTCCTAGATTAATTAGCGTGCAGTGTTTGTTCTCCTTAGTTGGCCTTAGGATTGAGTCTGTGTCTAATGTTATTAGTTTCGAGGTCTTCCAAACAACATCGTGTCCTATTACCGCCATTTTTTGGCATGTGTCATTTGACTCCAAACATGCCCCTATAATGCCTAGAAAGTATACCAATAGTAATAGAGCATAATACAAGTGTGAAAGAGTAACATTATGGTAATCATTATGAGCTTACTATGATACCAACAAGATACTAGTAATGAAGTAGAACCATTGTACTAATTAGTGTTACAGCTTGATAGAACATAGTTGGTTTAGCTTATACAAATCCAATAACACGTAGACCACTATGCCTTCTTGTTGTCCATCTTTGTTGCAACCTGTCCCTACAACTGCTCAACTGAAGACAAAAATTATGCAAACTGAAAATAACTCATAACTTAAAACCATTCACCAATGCATCCATTAGGCTTATGGAGTCATTATTACTGAAGACAATAGGTGGCATCTACACTGGATGCTTATGGTTGGGTAGTGAGATATTGTTCATATGGAAACAATTCATTAGAACAATTTTGTTTAAAAATAAGTGTTTTATCTATGAAATTTAATTATATATTTTGTGTAGGACATTGGCTAATTGTTTCTCTCACTTGATGGTGTTTAAGGACGTACAAGCAAACATGTATTTGTTAGATCTATCTTCATTGAGTGAGGGAAGTTCAAGTAGAATAGAGGAAAGTGAGACATCTTGTAGGTCTAACAGGCGGAGATCAACTAGAGGTGAGAAGATCATAAGAAAATTCCATAGACGCATGGAATTTTGTCTTGCGAAAGCAGGATCATGTTCTTATAATCATGAGAGCATAGACGACATTGAGGTGCCCTTGAGGTACAAACATATAGTGAAACGATGGGTACCCAAGGATCTTCCTAAAATAAACACTGATTTTTGTGTAAATGAAAGGATATACCAGATTGCTCCATCGTCATTACATGGTTTGGGGATATTTTCCATGGATGGCATAAAGTTTGTTACGACGGATTAACTGAATTGATGGAGCATGTCGGACCCTGTTATATCTACAAAGATTGGATACAACTAGTCTAATATACAAAAAGTATGTGAAGATATGGCTTGGCTGCAAATTATACACAACTAAAAGACAATGATCAAAATAAAGGAGCAATTATCTATATTGATAGAAGGCCAAAAGTAGTGGGGAATATTGTAGGGTTTATAAACAGTACACGACCAATGACCACAAATAAGCAACCCAATTGCGTATTTGAGGGGCGTGAAAGAAACCGTGTATTTGTATGTGCAATAAAATCAATAGCTGCGAGGGAAGAGTTATTGATTGATTACAATTTGAATCAAATAGATACAAATGTTGCTATTATGGGGGCGGTATGTATACTATTTTACCCAAACTGTAAGCAATGACTCTTATATTTTATGATTTTCATTATGTTCTTTAATCACTCTTTACTTTTATGTTTTTAGCATGCCATGTTTTTGTCCCATGCGTATTCATGAGCTAACTTTATTTCTCATACATTTAAATTTATTTCTCATGATCATGATCATGGTTCTAATTTTACTGTAATGTGGCAGGTTGATCATGGTAAATCAATAGCCTCGGAATAGGTAACCGAACAACAATTTTCGAATTGCATTTAATGTGCATTTTATTTATGTTGCGATCAGTTATTTTATTTGTTTACATAACTGAAATAACATTTATTTTGTTGAAATATGTAGTCGGTGGGCCATGATGTTGATGATTATTCGCTCGACAAAAGAGATTTGTATGCATCCCCCGACCCTATGGTATTAATAAAAAAAGATCAATAAAGCCAACATGGAACTGGCTCACTTGTTAGACATTCTAGATCAAACTCCTAAAATCGAAGAAATGATCAGAGAAGTTATGACAAGGCTTAACACATATAAGGTAATAACCATAATTTCAAGTGGTTCTATTTCTGTGTCATAAGATCAATTATGAAAGCTTGATTTTTAACTCTTACAATATCTAAACGAAAAAAGTGTTCTTTTTTATATAGAGATTTTTGGATCCTGTTAACCCCGACATGCATGGTGTCGGTAGTAGTGGTGTTGCATATACACCATACGGTACCAACGTAGGCCCTTGTATACCTGTCAGGACATGGCTATTCAGATCTCCACCTTCCACACCATTAGGTGGGAGCCACGACACACACCCCTAGGAAGCCACATATGTAGGCTTTGGAGGTGGTGACGGAGATGAGGCTGATGATTTGGCCAACTATATGGTTGTTTTTCCTAAAGAAAGACGTGTGACCAGCACGACGACCCTTAAGGGCACATTTATGGTCAACGAGGAAAGGCTTTCATTAAAGCAAGTTAAAGTACCAGGTAACTTTTAAAATTTTAATTTTTTCATGTTCTCTAATTAGACAAACATAAATCATCTAAATTATTATTTTTAAATTAATAATCATATGATCTTTTTGCATGTAAGGAACAATGATTTTTATGGGGCCTTGGAGAATAAGGTGTTGCTGATTTTTGGGCCCACCATACACGAGAGGTGGAATTCCCAAAATTCCAACCTCAAAAAATAAATGATGGATTATCTTGAAAGCCTTTTTGGTGTAGACACATTTAATAAAACCTTGACCACCACCGCAACTGGACAATATTTAAAATATATGCGGGAAACCTATAGGAAACAATTGAAACAAAACGATAGGTGCGAGCGTCCTCTGATGATTCCAGAGAGGGAGTGGAAGGCCCTCATTGAGGACGCAAAAGAAAAGAAATTGATAGATGAAGGAAAAACACCCTCTAGTCCCAGAAGGTAAATTACAATTTCAATTCAATACCTTTAATTTTTTTTAGATCTAAATAAAAGTGTGGTATATATTAACATACTTGAAACTTTTAATGATAGGTTGATTGACACTTCAAAGGTAACAAAAGCAAGGCTTGTCAAATGTGGCCAGCACAGGCTAGGCCAGGGCGGCTACTTGAAGTTGCAGTCACGAATTGTAAGTACCCAAATATCTTATTTGTATCACCTTCAAACTTTTAGGTAATTGCAGCCAATAACATTAAAAATACATACTCTTATGCAATGTAGGGTGATGAGTTCAATACTGAAACCACGGAGGAAGACCTCCAGCTTGGTTACAAGTAAGACTATGAAGCTATAGTTGAACACTGGAAAAGCTTGGGGCAGTTACCAAGAACCACTTTGTAGGATAAGGTAAATAAAATTCAATCCACATTAACCTTTCATTATTAATATAATACAGTCATGTTTGATATCATTGATAAATTTAATGTGTTACAACTTTGTTTTAATCAGGGGAGCAACACTGTCAACCAACCCACTAGTATTAGAGAGCAATGCATTGATAGCAATTTGCAACCAAAAGATGGTTCTCCCGTGCAGTCCCATTCCACTGGGGTGCAACCTCATGATGGTGCTATGACTGAGGCACGTGATGGTAATATGGTTGTATTTTAATCATATACTTAATAATTTTGTAGTTATACATTTTGTACTTCTAATTTTTTTTACTTATACATTTATGATTGTCCTTATAAAGTTTGTGGTTTCAATGGCAGAGAATGTTGTACTTGAGATTCATACAGTTGAAGAGGAGCACACGGGGGCAACCATTCCAACAGTGTTGACCAGTGCACTAGGTAAATAATGACATTGTGGGTGTTTTTTTTAATATTACTAAACTAGTTCAATGATATTTAAAAATTGGCTATCTAAATTTTATATTTTTTTCTTTTGTAGGTGACGCCTTGTCACAATAGGCTCCATTACTCGTGAGTACCTCGTGACTAGGCATGCTCTGTGTGAGAGGACGCAAGCAGAATCAGATTTTGAAGAGCACCTAGAGAACAAAGACATCGATATTGATGAAATACTTAGGAATTTTAAAGCTAAGAAGAAGAGGCCAACTAAAACTAAATGATGATGGACAATATTTTGATAACTATTTATAAAATATATTTTCTATGAAATACTTTTTTGTACTCATGTTCGAAAAAAATGAAATATAGATGGTTAGTTCTTATGTTCAAAGTAAATTGAAACCAAACAACTTTGTAGTTATTTTAGCTTATCTTTCTTACATAGCTTTACAATCACATTCTACCAGTTTTGAATATTTTTATTGCATATTTTCTAGTAGAAAATAGATTGGGTATTTGGGAATTGAGAGTGATGTGAGGGAGGGAGGAGCCATAAGAGCTTCCACCTTCACGTGGTTGGCCATGTTCAATAGAGAGTAATTTATTGGAGTTGTTTAATCTTGGAGCAAACCTCCATCGATCCAATGGAGCAACAACAAAGTCAATGTTGACTTCGTTGATGCTACTTCAAATCAAGGGAGGTCTTTTGATCTGATATCAGACGCGCAACTCCAATAAATTATTCTTGAAACCAAGAGGAGCTCATTTAGGTATGTTCTGACACTCTCATAAAAATTCAACTTAGAGTAAATAATGTGCTACAAATATGACTTGTATTGATTTTGTAGATATTTATAGAGGTTGAATGATTTTTCCAAGTACTTTAAGATCTTTCTTCGTCGAGTGAGGGAAGCTCAGGACAAACAGAGGGTCATACAGCTGAAGAGGAGCATGCGGGGTCAACCATTCCAACTGTGTCAACGAGTTCATCATATCAAGTGTGATTGCTCCTTTCAACATAGTTTATATAGCCATCAATTCGGGTTATGTTTAATGTTTATGAATTGTTATGTGATTATTTATTAATACAGGGTTTGCTATGTGATAATTTATTGAGATATATCATTTGTTTAGTACTTGTCATGTTCTTTGTTTCTTCTATATATGTTCTACACCTCTTACAAGTGCTTCCACTTCTTAGTATCAAACAGATGAAACTCTTATAAAAAAAGTTAGGACTTGGAAAAATATGCATAGGTAAGACTCAAACAACAAGGATGACTTCCATTTCTTAGCATCAAACACATGAAACTCTTATTGAAAATTTAATACTTGGAAAAAAAAACATAGAAATCATGTGAAATCATGGAAGTGATACTAGCTTAGTAGATAAAAAATCTTTCATCAAGATAAAAAAAAAACCTTTCTTCTCTATCCAACTCTTTAGAAAGATTCTCATACTCATGCCTTCTACCCAAGCACCTAGTGATGACATAAGGAAGCTAGTATCCTTCACCCAAGACCACCTTATAATGTACTTTTGTTTAAGTCCCATTGACTTATTTTGGTCATTCGTTGAACATTAATAAATTATTCTTATCATATCTTATCAAATGCATTCTCAATTTGACTTATGCAATGATCTGTAGAAAATTATTTATCATTTTTATTCTCCTCATCATTGTTTTATCAAGGCAATGATGTCACATAGGTGGTGACATGATTACAACTTTAAAATGCTTAGAATGCCATTCTCATTGAAAACTTTGTCTATGTGATAATCATTGTCTACGAAGATACGAACCATTGTAACTAATCACATCATATACTCATAAATAAATTAATAGTGGTAAGTGAATGGTAATAATTGTATGTACAACGTATGTATGCAAGGTTAATAAAATAAAATGGAATTAAAAAATAAACTATCATAGATCCATCTTAAAACCTGGTTTCTTTGAGCTTTGAGATGTTTGCATCTGTTTTTTGTTTCTCCTTGTATGTGCTTAATAGATATGGGATTAAGATGGATCTATGCTAGCAAGCAACAATACTTGCATGTTGCATACCATAAATCTCAATCAGGTATAATAAGTTGGTAATTTTTAAGACTTTGTATGCCCTTTAATTTCATAGTCATTTATATTATAAATTTCAATGATACAACCCCAAGTTGATATTATAAAGTGACTGAGCTAAACAATAACTTATTTAGTGTGTGGAAGCTAACTTTGATGGTTAAGTCTGTAGAAAAGTATAAGATGGGACCTAGGTAGTTTTGCAGAGGCACATGAGTAACTCAAGAGAATTAGTGCAGTGATGTCCATGCTTTGAAGTATTATGTTTTCATTTGATGTCCCATGAGGGAAGATTCCCACAAGTTTCATTAGGAAAGAAGGAAATGATTGTTGTACATAAATATTAAGTGATTTTTGGAGCTAGCAAAAGGATATAATCAATGGAACATAGATGATGGTTATTATAAGGAGACGATGGTTATCAAAGACTACAAGAAAATTTGCATAATTCTCTCTCTTTTCCCCAACTGATTATCTTCCATTATTTCCACCTATGTGATTAATTGCAAAGTTTTTGTGTTTATATGTTGAAGGTAAATTACCTATGCTTCATTTTGAACCCTGGCATTTTTTGAATATGCACTTTTTTAGGTCAAGAAACATAGAGCTTTAAATAATTTGTGAGATTAAACTTATATCATTGTAGATGAACTAAGAGCAGAGAAAAAGAAACAATTGAAGAAGAACAATGCATCCAAAATCAAATCTTTAGTTGAGGAGGTAAGATTTTCTTATGCATATCCAATTTCATAGACTATTCATAAATATTGATTAAAGAATAGAGCATTTTAACTGTAATTTTAGAGTAATCCAGCCTTTTGATTTATCTTTTCTTTCAAAAAGATTGGATAGATTGCTTTTCATCTAGAAAATGGTTTATTACCTGCAAAATCTTGAATGTAACTATTTTCTCCGTCTCTGCAAATTAATATATTGGGTGTACTTTCTTATTTTAAAATTTTACAATGGTGAATCACTCCAATGTTTTGAGAATCATGACTAGCAATGAGCCATGATGAAGGAGAAATCCACAGGGTGGACTAAAATGTAATGTGAAAAAACCTTTGCTTCAAACACTTGTTCAATTGAAAAGGACAACAATCATGCATGCATTGTTCTTCATGTGTGCTTATCCTCTCTTTATTGTTAGATGTTATAGAGTTGTGTTTGGTTGTTGAGATTCACAAGATATAGTGCAAAGAATCACTTTGATAAAAGATGAATAGGAATCACTTGAGTTAAATTACGAATGAGAGTGGGTCTATAAAAATCCAACTCAAGAGGTAGGGCACTTTCCCCAATAGGGTTTGAGTCTACGTGTACAAGGTTGGGCTTAGCCAAACTTAGAAATATAGTGATGATTGCAATATAAGGTCGGCCAAGGCTGAAAGTGAAACCTACACCATTTTCAACATTGGTAGAGTCAAATATTGAATATCTCTTTAGAATACAAGTAGTATACGTAACGATGTTACATGACACTTGTGCTCACACCTTATTGACATGTCTTGGATAGGGACGATGTATTGGAGACGTGGGGTACATCTTGGGTACAGATAGGCCATACTCGATTTGACATGGTGTGTTGGGGATGTAGGGGGGTAAGTCCTTGTTCTTGTTCCTACTGTCTTTAACACATGGACGTACCTTGTGGAATGAGGAATCTATACACATCCCCAAAGTGTTGGTCTATGCAATGACAAAAAGAAAAAACCCTAATCACTCCCACCCTTTCCTAGTTGGTCCACCTACCCTCTTCTTTATATTGAAACCTATGCAAACCATAAATAAAATCATTTTCACCATTTGCTATTTATTGTTAGTTGGTGTGATGCATCCCTTTGGTGTCGGGCATTACTTGGAGCTGAAAAATCACATTTGCAATAGTTTTTCTGAGTGTTTCCCTTGGATTTGATGTTTATGATGCACTAGTGCTAGAGCACATGGAAGTAGAAGGGCAAGCGCTGGGTAATTTATGATTTTGACATTTATTACTTTATTTTTTATAATTATTTATAATTATTTTTAGAAATCCATGTTGTTAGAACTGGAATTGACACTGAACCTGTCAACCAAAAAACTAGAACTGAATTAGTCCATCCCCAAAAACGGGAGCAGAGAATAAAACTAGAAACAAAATTAGCAGACCAAAACAAATTAAATTTTCAAATTTTGATGAATTTATTTTATTCATATACATCAATGTAAATCTCGGTCATTAGACCAGAAATATGCAAAGTTTTCTCATGTATATACCATGCAAGGGTGAATATAACAAAATAACGCCAAGTGCAATACATGTCTCCAACAAAATACATAAACATTGAGGCTCTAACTGGTCTATAGAATCCTAAAACAATCATACTACAACAAATAACTACATATCATCAAAATCATGCCCTATATTGGGGTCCTCATCATCAATAGCACTCTTTGCTTCCGACGTCGGCCTTTGCCTCTCCCTCAATCCATCAAGGATATCAAGATTCAATACTAGTGCTTGGTGCTACTTGTAGATACAAGTCCATCCACCTTGTTGCTCAAGTCAACACCCTCCAATTTTGATGAAATTGGCTAATCCCTAAAAATAAGATTACTAAGGCTATGGAGTGGGGTTCTTAGGTGACATATGAAGAGTAAGACTTAACAAAATGTATGGTTGTTGTAGTATATGAAATGGGATGGAAATGCAAATGGGATAAGGACAATATATATAAATGAAGGACAAAAACAAGGAATAAAAAGAGATGGAAGGAAACCGATGCCTATCAGTCATGGGGTAATGGAGTCATAAGGCATTGGATAAACGAGAGAACAAGTATGTCACAAACAACTACTTTGAATTAGGTCATATGGTAGAAAAGGCTTGTTTACCATCTTCCACCAACTAATAGATGAAGGAACTATTTGATCAATTGATCTTTAAGGTAAGGTAAAACGGTAAAAAGGGCCTAATACAATGCAACTGAACCTTAAGTGTTTTCTGGAAATCTGTTGATAAAACTAGTCTTGGAGGGCAAAGATTTCCACTCATAAATCAAATTATAAAGGCATTGTTTTATGGCCGAAATGTGCTTCCAAAGCTGCAACTTAATTGATAGAAGAAAGGAGAACAATACCGAAATAAAACACGAAATAAAGCAGAAGGGAGAGCCTCGTCACATTGCTTTACTCCTAGATGAATGAATTCATTACTAAGCCTTTATAAGAGAATGACAACAAGAAGCATCTACAACAACATGAACAACAAATTGAAGAGCATAAATAAACCATACATCAAAGTGGATCAATACCAAGTCCAAGTCCATGACACCAAGATTATTCTTATCTTCTTATCCTTTGTTTTGTTTGTTATATATATATATTTTAAATACCAACATGTCGTCGGTCTTCTGATGTCCCTCTCGTCGTTGATATAGCGTAAACATCGGAGATATAAACCCCTCGTCGGTAGTCCGACATTCCTCTTCCGACGTACCATCCAACATCCCTCTCATCATTGATATAGTGTAAATGTCAGAGATATAGGCCCCTCGTTGGTCTTGCGACGTCCACTGCAGATCTCGTGATGTCACATGTCCGACTCAATGGACATCTATTTTGCGACAGCCTGTGGCATCGCAGGTGAGACGTTCCGACATCGTGGTTGCGATGTCCATAGTGGGCTTGGACAGTGAAAGTAAAGTTGACACGTGTCCGCTAGAAACATCGCACAAGCAATGATATTTGTGTCGTCGGTATAATGACATCATGTGAAATGAAGTTTGAGGGGGTCCGATGTTTTTCATTCTCCCGACAATATAAAGTGGCAATTGCTATGAACACGCCGTCGAAAAATGACCCAAATGTACTAGTGACCTGTCCTACTTCCATGAACTTTTTGTACTCAACTTCTTTGAGTTCTTCTTCCTTTCTGATCCAAGCACTCAATTTGTGCTTCAACTCATGTCTCATCTTTCTTACAAACAATTGTGCTATAGGTTATTTGACCCTCTTCCTTAGTTTCTATCCATAGCTCTAGTCTTCTTCAACTCTCTCTTGTAGCAACTTCATCATCATACCGAGCTCTTCCTTCAATTTAACTATTTCTCTATCAAATTCCTTATCATTCATCTTGCTTTTGCCAATCGTTTTGGTACTTCCTCTCACTTTTGTGGCTTCTTTCCTCTGAGCCCTTCATTTTATTATCTCTAGTCATCTCAATTTTCCCCTTTATGAGCTTCTCCATACTCAAATGTGAGTTGTAAATAGCCTATGTAGTAACAAGTCTTTTTCACCTTGCTACACAATACCTCACCAAGTTTATGTCCTAAACCTAGCCTTTTGGTATCTCTGGTTCTCTCCTCTGGAACCTTCTGAGCTTTCTCTGCTCCTCTAGGCACTTCTACTCACAATCTCCTAAGAGCTTCACTTATTCTTCTTCTTCTAGACAACTCTACCCACAATCTCAATTGTGGAGCTACCTCAACAAATCCTACCCAACCATAACTGGAAGTTGTTCTTCTTTCTCTATGTTACAACTTCTCTGTTGTAAGGGGTTTTTGCCACAAATCTTCTTTCTCTTGTTGCTACCTTCCAGGGATATACAAAAATATCTTGTCCAAATATAATTCAAAACATAGAGATGATTTTACTTACTAATCTCACCAAATCTGTCTCTTCAATCTACATCTTCAAAAGATGCTTTTGGTCAGTTTCACAGTTCTACCCAGCTCTCTCTTGCTGGAATAGTCCTTTGTACAGACTCCTTGAACTATAGTTTTTTTCTCCAAAGTGCGTTGTTATGCTCTAATACCAATTGACGCAGGATAAATCCCTTAACCCACAAAAAATATTATAATGGATGGTTAGTTTCCTCGTCAAGCACTCAGACATTACAACATACGACCGAGACTTAACCCTTTATCAAAATTTATGCACACAGGTCGACCTTGAACTCCTTAAGTCTCTCTTAAACTCCTTCTCATAACCTGTAATACCCCAAGGACGAGCCCTAGTTATATTTATGTATTGTAAACATGTTTTGTAGGCCGGTGAGCCGAGCAATTGTAAGTTGGTAAGCTTATGTGTAAGTAGGTAGGAGAGCATGGATGTTAAAGGCCAGGAGCATGTTTTGTACATGTAATTATTCACTTTGTCAATATAAAAACATCGTTGTGTGTAGACCGACTACGAAGAAAGAGTGATGGGGGACTAAGATTCCAAAAGGTTGGACAACGGAGGGGGCTAAGTATTTGGGCCTAGGGGTTAAACTAGGGGGCTTACCTCTAGAGGAATAATATTTTAATATTAATTCCTGAAGGCTAAGGTGGACATGATATATTTTGTTATCCTAAGTTCCTAGAAAGGGGACGTATGCTAAATGGAGCGCATGGAGCTCCAGGAAGACAAGTGTCGACTTGGGCTCATGCAGTTAAAAGCTGAAGCGTCAACTGTGTTGGGGGTTGGATGGTCATTTTATCATCCTTCACCTGAGTTCGTTGGGATCTGGGGTGTCTAAACCATTTTGCCTATGCGTCTGCCTCTGCATACCTGCACACAATGAAGGAAACCCTCACGGGAAGATGGTTCGTTGGTCATTCTGCCATTCTCCGCCTGAGTTTGCCCTGTCCATTCTCCCATCCTCCGTCTGAACCTGAGACCTCCATCATCTGACCTCTGCATACCCTCAAGCATCTCTGAAAACAGAAACTGTGAAGTCATCCTGTGCTGCTTCCTGTGAAGCCCGACGCAATTGTAGTCGCCTGAGCCGTGTTTTGACTTAGCGTTAGGTTGTTTCCTTTTGGGTGTCCATAACCATTTTCCCCTGTTGTTGTTGTTATTGATATTGTTGTTGTTGTCACCCATACCCGACTGTAGCTGAGTTGAAGACTGGTTGAAGAGGCAGGTTGTTAGGCCTATGAGCAACTCTCCTAGGTGAGAGAGTTTGTTGGGAAGTGAGTTCTTCTGGACAAGAGTCTCGTAGCAGCTATAGTACTCTGAGACTTCTGGTCCAACCTGTTGCTAAAGCCCAAGGTAAGGGAGGGGTCCTAGCCGATGGACTTACCTTGGGCTTATATTAGTGAAGGTGTATCCTTCTGGGGTGGACCAGGCGTGTGGGGAATGAGGGTCTGTGGGTTGTGGGCGTAAGTGGCTCCTGGGATAAAAGATCCTTCCTGTTGCTTTGTGCAACTTCCTTGTTGTCCTTGCCAATCCTAGAATTCCCTTGCCCGATGGAGTTTAGTCCCAGCTCGGGGGTGACCTACTGCTGACAGTGATGAGCAGCGTGGTCTAAGGCTGGGAGGTTTGTGGAAGGTCTGCACGCAGTTAGTGGATTTAATCCAGATAAAAGATAAGTATCATTGTTGTGCTTACTTATGTATTTTATGCATGTTTTGTGATGCTTGAATGTTATCGTGTATTCTGTTGCATGTGGATTTACTGTTAATCTTGTTTGAATCTGAACTGATAGTAGTAATTTTGTGTTATCGTGATTAAGTGTTTTAAATTCATTAAAATGCATATATATATCATATAAGTGTATATTCTGCATGGTAGCATTACCCGGTCTCTGGAGGGTCGGGGATGTTACAAATTGGTATCAGAGCATGGTTACAACACTGAGCCTAGATGGAATATGTTAATGGAGGTTGAAGCAAGAGTTTCAGAAGGAGTTGTTGTCAAAATGGAAAAAACTCAAGTTCTGACCCAAGGTTTCAACGTGGAACCTAGATGGGTTGGGTAAGTGGTCATTGGACTCAAGGTTCAAGTGGAAATTGTGTCTGGAGGACCAATTTTGAACCTCAGGACCTTCCTGAGTGCCAAGAAGTTACCTTGGTCGTGTTACGAAGCTCAGGAGGAGTAGCGGTGCCGTAAAACCACGACAGAAGTGGTATTGGGCCGCAGAGTAAGGTGGACCTTAGGATATGTTCAGGAGAAGGAAAATCCTTCATGACCGTCGTATCTGGTAATGTTGCGAGGCAGTTAGCCGTGAATTCCTTAGGAAATCCACAGAGTAACAGAGTCTGTTCTGCGTCGTAGGATCTGTTCGGAAGGAAGGGAAATCCCTTACAACCGTCAAATCTGAGCAAGGTGCAGAAGAGTTAACCCATAAGCCCTTCCGACTTCGTGACTTCAGTGAAGTCTAATGCCAGAAACAAGAGAAGGGTTGAAGCCCGAAGCTCCGAAGTCCCAGGAGAGATCTACACCGTAGATCTAGGGAAAATCCTGACCGTTAGATCTCACGACAGATCGTAACTTCGGAGTTCGGCTATCGGGAGAAGTGGGGTCAGATGATGTCGCCAGGGGTGACGTGGACCTTTCTAGGCATACCATGTGCCACCACCTGAGTTGGTGACAGTTCTACTAGGTGGGCCCAGAGGGTAGAGAAGTCCAGAAGTTCAGAATTTGTGAGATTGGAAGGAAGCAAGTGTGAAATCTTTCGGAAACCGAAGTTTTGAAGCTCCGAAGTAGCGTGGCATGATGATGTCACTTTGATTGACGTGGACACGTGGGTTGTGTGCCACGTGTCAGTGGGTTTCGAACCCGTGGAATATTGAAATGCCAGTTGGAACATGACACATGTCACCCATCTGACTGGGCAACGTGCCAGCCGCTAGTAAACAACCACACGACAGTCCATATGAGCATGGTTAGTGGGACCCAAGGTTACTTAACGTAGTTAAAGGTCGGAGGACCCACAGTGGCGTTGATCACGATACATCAAGATCAACGACTGGAAGGCATTGCGGGGACCCAAGTTGCATGGAAGTTAATTATCCAAGGCGGTCCCGCAATCCAAACCACAGTTTCACCGAGGGGTTACATGTCAGTGTCAGAAGAATTGCGGGATGAAAGGCGAGTTACTCCAAACCACCGTTGCATGCCCCCGCAATTGGAAGAGCGCTCAATAATGTGACATAATGACGTCACCAAAGGTGATTGCGGATGTACGGAGATTAACAGTTCAGATGTGTGGATGCGAGATCCTCTGAAGCTCCGAAGTCCTGAAGACCCAAAGTCTCGGAACTCAGACACATGAGGTTCCATAGTGAGTGTCAGTCGTTGGATGCTGAGTAGACGTGCACTGTTGATCCACTCTACTTCGCGAGTTCAGTAACTCAGAACTCTGAGAGATTGTTGTGTGGTGCTTTGAAATCTTTTGAAGCCGAAGACCCGAGTAAGCACCTAGTGATCTAGCGCTTGGTCATGGCCCGTGATCACATGGATTGGGGACTGAGAGAAAGGGGCTAGTGCCCGAAAATGATTACAGAGCAGAGAAGAGATCGAAAAGAAAATGAAATATGAACGTTTTCATAAATCAGATTGGTTTATGAATGCTGTGGGATTTGTTAAGGAATGATGGCCTGACAAATTCCGGTTGATTGCACGTTGTGTTTGCAGAGTTCAACGAGTGTTAGAAACAAATTGAATTTTCATAGAGCACTTAGGAGACACTCACAAAGATAATAGAAAAGCAGTTTTTCTTGCATATAGTGTGTTTATGTTTTTATATGTTGTTCATGGTTTGAATGCGTAAACTGGTGAAGTATTGAATAAGTTTCAATTGTTTTTCTTCTTTGAGTTTTCGAGTGCAAGAAATGCACATTGGCCGCAAGGAGTGCGTTGACAGAGGTAAGTTAACCTCAGAGAAGCTCAGGAGAGATACAGTTGAACCTTCATCAGCATAAGTGCAAGGATTGCACAGGAAGAACTTTGTGTTGAGTTCAGAGAGAGATATAGTCACTGAGAACTTTGTAGGGCTCTGCCAGGTGGGCATCGAGCGAGTGCAAGTGTGGATAGAGAGAACTCTTTGTCGAGTTCAGGGAGAAGAGTATCGGAGGAATATACTCACAGAGATGTTGAGCACTCTGTAGAAAACGCTTAGCAAGGTGTGCTTTAAGTAGAAGGTTGCTAGGAGGGCACAAAGTTTTCCTTTGAAAGGAAACAGAAGGGTCGAGACCCTTAGGAGACTAAGTAATTCAAAAATCTCAGAAGAGATAACATAAGGAGTGTGTGGGAGACAGACTCATTCTAAGTCCTAAAGCTCAGAAGAGATAACACTTACGAGAGCGAAGACGAGATCCAAGAGACAGACTCGCAAGAGAAAGGTCAAAGGCCAAAGCCTTTGAGCAGTGACAGAATATTCCAAGGTGGAAGAAGTCAAAAGCTCAGGAGGAGGAGCGACAATAGCTGTCAGATCGTTTGTGGGGAGGAGCCTGGATCGTTAGATCAATGTCCAACAAAACAAAGGAATTACTTCAAGAGTTTAGTTTGAGATTTGAAATAGCCGAAGCCCAAATAGTCGAAGCAACCGGGAGCCATTGATATGGGTTGGACATATGTCACCAGATCGCGAACTTTGGAGAATCGTACTCTAGGGGTTTTGTGAAGTTGTGTTTCGGGATGTTCTGAAGCGCCAAAGTCCGAAACGTCTAAGGGTCGTTGATCCGAAGGAAGGAACTTGGATCGTTGATTTGCGAGGAGACACATGGAGGACAGAGACTGACTCTGTTGGACATCCGTTGATTTGGAGAGGATGCGTGGCAGAAGATCTGTCACTCTGGGGAAATTCACTCTGGAGATTTTTGTGTGTGGAGACGTGAGAACTCCAGAAAGCCGGAGAGCCAGAATTCATCAGAACTGTCTGATTGTTGAGGACATGTGTCATTAGATCTTCCACTTCGGAATATTGTCATATGGGGAAAAGAAGATAGTTGAGAGTTGAAACCCCCGAGGGTCGGAGAGCCAGAATCAACCGTAGTCATTGATTTGGAAGGGAGCTACGTGTCGACAGATTGTGTAGATCTGAGATCTCGTGTGGAAGGAGGAAAGAAGGTAGAAAAGGGAGGATAGATAACAACCGTTGATTGCAGATCATCGCCAAGGGATTGGAGGTCAACGGACGAGCTGGATTGCGGGGCCAAAACTTGCTCGGATGTTAAAAATTTGAGAGAAGGCCTCAATTTATACCACGGTTTTAACAAAGTGATGCATGGCAGTTGGAGGTGAATTGCGGGGTGAAAATAGGGTTGGCCTAAAACCACTCTTGCCCACGCCCGCAATCACAGTTTTCCATGAGGTCATAGCCCAGGGTCATATGAAGGAAAGGGATAATGAAAAAGGGGCTAGTGCCTGAAACTTGGAGTTTTGGAAGCGTACAGGAATAGCCCGCGGGTCTGTCAGGACTTGCACACAGAAGGAAAGGGGACCTGTGTAAGATTAATAAGGGTCTAGCAAAAGCCTGAAGAGTCAATCTGACTCAGCATTTGGAAAGATCCTTTGATCGGGAGGTTAGTAGACCCCATTGAGGTAGGGGCACTGCGTCGAAAGTGCTCAGGGCAGAAATAGTCATGTACAGTGACTACAATGAGAGTACAAGAAGATTTAGGAATCCAGGAAGAATTGAAGACTTCTAGGTTCATCAAGGAAAAGTTGCACATGGGAAAGAAGTTGTT
Source organism: Picea sitchensis (assembly GCA_010110895.2). NCBI lineage: Eukaryota > Viridiplantae > Streptophyta > Pinopsida > Pinales > Pinaceae > Picea > Picea sitchensis. The sequence continues at coordinate 119,456 of SNQJ01S0004626.1, read as the reverse complement.
GCAATTTCTGTGGTAGCAAGTATGTTATGGCTTGTTGGGCCAACCAGAGGAAAGAATGATTACATGTTTGCAAGTGTTGTTGGTGATGTTGTTGCGTAAGGAGGGAAGCAACAAAGAGATGAAGTGTTGGTTATAAGTTTGATAAAATAAGCATGAAAGATTCTATTGCCATCAGACATTCAGGTAGTATAAAATTTATTAATGGCAGTCATGCAGGTATGAGTTTTTATTACTATTTTTGCATAATTGTTGAAATGAAATTTAGGTAAGAATTTCCTCAGCCAGAGTTATTTTATAAAATCACATGATTATATTATTGAATGCTTACCACTAGATGTGGTAAAGGCTGGAGGCCTGTATTAATTCGAAGATTTTTAGCTTCTGAATGCACACACTGACATAGTAGAATTTCATGTTAATTTGGTTATGTAGTAATAACCAAAGAATTAAAAGATAAGAACTTGTTATAGGAATGAATGCCAGTAAGCTAGTTATGTATGAGACTAGGACATGGTTGGATATGGCAAGGTACAGATATGGAAAGGTTATGAGCCACACAAGTACTAAAAGCTTCATACCTTTAAATAAAACTTGGACTGCAACCTTTTTGCTAACACTAATGAACACCACATAATTATATTCTTGGTGTAGTGTTCGGATCGAAAAGGAAGGCATCTAATTATTTGGGAAGACAATAGGAAGTGTATGGAGAATGTGTCAACACATTGGCCAGAATTCCAACTTATCCAACTTATGGATGGTGAGATACATGACTGAGATGAAGAGCATTATGTAATTCAATGCAAGGTGTGTTGAATAAGTATGCACTGAGAATTGCACTCATGCATAGTAAGAGATAGAATTGTGTACCAAATGCAATAGCTAAATGAGTTTTGTAAGTACATGCATATATATTATTGCATGGAAATAATTGTTACTAACAGCGGAAATGTTGTTAACTCATGAAGTTGAGGACATTTCAGGGAGGTGTTATACATTGCAACAGGAAAGTTGCAAGTCAAGTAGTCACATGAGCATTGACTACAGGAAATTTTCTTGTTCAAAAGAAGAAATAATGAACTTACTATTATTAATTATGAACATGCATATGCATAGAATGACGAGTCGTTCTAGTTTATTAAATTGTTGGGTAATTGTGATTGAATTGCTAGGTGCAACAAATTCTAAGATCACTGCATAATATTTTGTACATATTGCAATTGAATTATGATGTACAACAAATACTGACAATTTGTTGACTGTATGCAAGATGAAGCATTACAGGAAAAATGGTATGCAGTTTGGTGCCTGTGGAAAACCACAAGGATGATTGCATTCATAATATGGCAACAGGCAAGAAGAATTATGAAACGGAATTTCATGTTTTGGGGAAAAAGTTGAATTCCTTTTTGAACTAAGTTGGAGTTCCTAAATGAATTCTTTTATGTTCTCTCATGATAACTGCATGTGGGTGATGCAAATGAGATGAGGTTGATAAAAGTTAGAATGTTGACTACAAAGAGTAGCTCGGGGAAGATACCGATTGGAGACCTCTGAGGGCAGTTGGAACTCCTCGAGCCACAGTGCTCTAAGACTTCCGATCTGGCCTGTCGCTGAAGCCCAAGGAAAGGGAGGTGTAACAACCGATGGACTATGTGATAGTGAAGGTACACACTCCTGGGGTGGGACATGCATGTGGGGAAGAGAGACTGTTGGTTGGAATGTTGATGGGGTTTGGTACCTTGGCCTAGACCATGTTGATATGGAAGTCTTCTCAATCAAAAGATAGGTATCAAATCTCTATTCATTGTATGCTACGTATCGTGTACTTCGTATACAGGTTATAGTGTTATTAGAATTTCCTGTATATATATTGCATGTATGTTCTAATGTTGCTTCTGAATGAATAGGTGTACAAGCATAGTGTTTACGTCTGTGGAGTCATAGCACTGCTGAGAGTTTATCAATGGATGGAACATCATGGATCTACAACCATTTGGTGCTTTCAATGAGGTTTAATTGAAGCATGTAACAAGGAACAATAAGCTGAATGCTTTCCTGAAGCAACTCTATGGAATAGAGCAATTGAGTTTCAGCTGCAGTATGGATACCAAAATTGGTGCTTGAAAGTAAAGCTGGATAATGGGCTTCCAATAGCTAAAGCTTGAAGCTTTTGAAGAATTTTTGAATTATATATGTGTAAGTAAGTTGCACTGAGGACAATGCAAAAATAAGGGGAGGGGATTGTAATACCCCAAGGATGAGCCCCAATTATATCTATGTATTGTAAACATGTTTTGTAGGTTGGTGAGTCGAGCAATTGTAAGCTGGTAAGCTTATGTGCAAGTAGGTTGAAGAGCCTAGGTGTTAAAGGCCAGGAGCCTGTTTTGTACATGTAATTATGCACTTTGTTAGTATAAAAACATCGTTGCGTGTAGACCGACCACGAAGAAAGAGTGATGGGGGACTAAGCTTCCACAAAGTTGGGCAAGGGAAGGGGCTAAGTATTTGGGCCTAGGGGCTAAGCTATGGGGCTTACCTCTAGAGGAATAATATTTTAATATTAATTCCTGAAGGCTAAGGTGGACATGATATATTTTGTTATCCTAAGTTCCTAGAAAGGGGACATAGGCTAAATGGAGCACACGTAGCTCCAGGAAGACAAGTGTCGACCTGGGCTCATGCAGTTAAAAGCTGAAGCATCAGCTGTGTTGGGGGTTGGCTGGTCATTATGTCATCCTCTGGTTGAGTTCGCTGGGATCTGGGGCATTTGAACCATTTTGCCTTTGCGTCTTCCTTTGCATACCCGCGCACAGTGAAGGAAACCCTAACGGGAAGATGGTTCACTGGTCATTCTACCATCCTCTGCTTGAGTTCGCCCTATCCATTCTCCCATCCTCCATCTGAACCCGAGACCTCTGCATACCCTCACGCATCTTTGAAAAGAAAAATCGTGAAGCCGTCCTGTGCTGCTTCTTGTGAAGCCCGACGCAATTGTAGTCGCCCGAGCCGTTTTGTGACTTAGCGTTAGGTTGTTGCCTTTTGGGTGTCCATAACTGTTTTTCTCTGTTGTTGTTGTTGTTACTGTTGTTGTCACCCATACCCGGCTATAGTTGAGTCGAAGACTGGTTGAAGAGGCAGGTTGTCAGGCCTATGAGCAACTCTCCCAAGTGAGAGAGTTTGCTAGGAAGTGAGTTCTCCTGGAAGGGAGTCCCGTAGCAGATACAATACTCTGAGACTTCTGGTCCAACTTGTTTCCGAAGCCTAAGGTAAGGGAGGGGTACTAGACGATGGACTTGTATTAGTGAAGGTGTATCCTCCTGGGGTGGAGGAGGCGTGTGGGGAATGAGGGTCTGTGGGTTGTGGGCATAAGTGGCTCCTGGGATAAAAGATCCTCCCTGTTGCTTTGTGCAACTTCGTTGTTGTCCTTGCCAAGCCTAGAATTCCCTTGCCCGATGGAGTTTAGTCCCAGCTCGGGGGTGACCTACTGCTGAGAGTGATGAGCAATGCGGTCTAAGGCTAGGAAGTTCTTGGAAGGTCTGGACGCAATTGGTGGATTTACTCCAGCTAAAAGAAAAGTATCATTGTTGTGCTTAATTATGTATTTTATGCATGTTTTGTGATGCTTGAATGTGATCGTGTATTTCGTTGCATGTGGATTTACTGTTAATCTT
>SNQJ01S0004626.1:57152-115732 GCA_010110895.2 Picea sitchensis | reverse complement strand
AAAGATCCTCCCTGTTGCTTTGTGCAACTTCTTTGTTGTCCTTGCCAAGCCTAGAATTCCCTTGCCCGATGGAGTTTAGGCCCAGCTCGGGGGTGACCTACTGCTGAGAGTGATGAGCAATGCGGTCTAAGGCTAGGAAGTTCGTGGAAGGTCTGGACGCAATTGGTGGATTTACTCCAGCTAAAAGAAAAGTATCATTGTTGTGCTTAATTATGTATTTTATGCATGTTTTGTGATGCTTGAATGTGATCGTGTATTTCGTTGCATGTGGATTTACTGTTAATCTTGTTTGAATCTGAACTGGTAGCAGTAATTCTATGTTATCGTGATTAAGTGTTTTAAATTCATTAAAATGCATATATATATCACATAAGTGTATATTCCGCATGGTAGCATTACCCGGTCTCTGGAGGGTCGGGGATGTTACATAACCAGCTAGAAATTTTCGTCACATAACGTTTTGTCAACGGGTTCAATTATACTTGGTTAACTTTGCTCTTAACCAACCAATCGAGATAACTCCTACAAATAACTTTACTCTATGTCCCGATCACAGGAACACTAGATTACTGGGCTATTGAGATAACCGGGCCATTGGACCACCGAGCATCGATTACAAACAACACACCTCTTGGGATTTTAGTCGGGTCTCGTTAACCAACCACCAGACACTGAGGTACTCGTCCAATTTCTTTGAGTTTATTTATGAATCTGGTTTGGTTGTAAGTCAACCGACCACCAAAAATTATAGAGCCATCGACACTTTAATATTGGTCTATTAGAGGCTTTCTAGACCGGTTTAGTTACCATCATTTTTAGTCGTTGATCTATTCCTATGAACAACGATCAACGATCATATCTTCTTCTACTCTGTGCAAGTGCTATCTTTATATGGTGCCTTCTTGCATGCTTCCATTGCACTTCTCATCACAACGAAGTTCATAGGAACTTCAGATCCTCAATATTGTTCTTTGTATCTCGCCCAATCAAGGTCAACTCGTTCATCCTTCAAAAGAGACTCGTTCTCCTTCCTTTATATAAAGACCCTTTACTGTCCTCGTTCACAATTGAACCGATACATCCACTTTTTACTCATATTTCCCCTCATAGGATATACATAGAACCTTCATCAACGCATACACAAGTTATTCACTCACTCTGACTATAATGTTATAGAAAGAAGCATACACACAACTTGGAGGCATAAAACACAATGTTTCATTAAACAAACTCTGTACATAAACTCTGCAACTCAGAATTACCTCTGTACCTCTGTTGATCCGATTCACAATGTGGGTGCTTCCTTGGCCTTCTCTTTGGCTTGATTTCACTCTATTTGGCCACACTATTCATGCCCGAAGGCTTACATATTTACGTGGAAGACAAACTTCTAGACCTACCAAAACAATTCCCTAAACTCTTGCAACTAATTACAACAATAACGCTCTTCTATCAACTCTCTTGACCTGCTCTCTATTCTTGATTACATACATACAAGGATCAGATAAGATCGAATCCTCCACACTTAGGAAAATCCACACTAACCCAACTAATTGCTCAAACAAGCCATTTATATAACAATTAGGGAAAACAAACCCCATCCTTCTAGAATCATCCAGACTTTAAGAAAAATACAATAATTTCATTAAGGGAACCCACTCCCTTTAGTAAATTATAAGACTTCCCCATAGGCCTGCTCAAAATGGTTGATTTTGATGGGAAATGCTCCTACATCAGTCGTGGATATGTAGGGGCCATTTTTAGGACCAATCTTGAAATCCATTAAGTAGGCCCAAAATAGAAAATTGCTTGTTTGGGGCTAGAAAATGCACTTTTAAGGCCACAAAATGGCGTCATTAATGTAATGAATAGTCCCAGGGTGTAGTGCACATTAATAACTTTGAAATGAGTTATTGTATGCCAAAAATGAAGTTTGTATGAGAAAAACACGACCTTCGCAAGTTGAGTTACCAATTTGACAAACACATTACCAAGTGGAAGCCACATTATCCCTTATTACTCGCATGTGTTTAACTAACAATGCATGGTCTTCCAAGAATATTCTAGAGAGTCCTAACCCTAACCCTGATTGGAAATTGAGGAGTGCAACAACTCTAACCCTAACAATTACGAGGATATATTAAGCAAGGGGAGAAAGGGGATTTGTTCCTATTGTATTTTTTTGCTATTCCATAACTAAGGATAGTAAAGGAGTGGGATATCAAAGTAGAGCAAAGGAAGTAGGCAATCTTGTAGTAGCATATTTAGGCTACAATGTCCTTTTATTCCATAGTGAGTGTTTATCATTCTTTGTGTTTTGCATTGTAAATATGAGAATTAAAGAACATGACACAATCTTTATTTCTTCCTGGAGTTTTCACCCTCGTGGGTTTCTCTGAAACACATCTCATGCTCGATGGGTTAATGGTGTGATGTTCTTAATTTTGTAGCTTTTCACTTGTTTTCTTGGTTATTTTTCACAAATAAAGCGATATAATTCTAATATTATAACTTGATCATAAGTAATCGCAGTGCAATAGAGTATAACCTCACAATATTTGTAGTTGTGACGAGTTCTCTTGTGGAATATCCACAATGATTTGCAAATCACTTTGGGAGCACAACATATGATCCAACCAACTCAATGGAAGCCTTTCTTGCCATTGGAGCCAACCCAAAGAAAGTCCCATAAGATCTTTTCAAGCCTATAAAAGGTTGAAACAAAAGGGACCAACATGAAGAGTAGTAATATGCATGGCATCAATGACCTTGGTTTCATATTTGAAACCATGCTACCAATGTCATAGGGTCATAGGCTTAGTAATCCATTTATGCACATTCTCAGCTATTTCTTAACTACCTATGGAAAACAACTTCCGATAAATCCTCTAGGAAGGCTTGAATGATAAGGGGGATGCCATGAATTTGAAGACTTGGTCTAACTACATCTAGGACCACTCCATATTGGCTAACTAATCATGGAGCACCTTGGATATGATTACAACATTAAGTCTTAACCATATATAACTACAATTACAAGCTTTTGTGTATTGATTCTCCTTCACAGGGTTCAATTATATGTTTTAAAAAGTTGTCCTCGCCGCCCCCCACCCCCAACCCCTCTCTCTCTCTATATATATGAGTTGTAAATGCATTTGTGGCAAGTGCTAATTAAATACACACCCATTAACCTAATATTGACCCATTGGACAAACATGCAAAATAAAAGTCCACAAGTACTTGGAAAACACCATAATTAAGTAGCCCGAGGCCCAAGAACACATGTTCAAAAAACATCAAGCCACTGCACAGAGATGCCTAACATGGGGAAACAAATCATCGTGGTCATGAGTGTTGGCCTCCAACTAGTAACATTAGGGTTTGAGTCAATAATGATTGACTCCTAACCATCATGTCGAGCCTAGGTGGCCTTTCCCTTATGAAATGGCAATAACCAAAGTAGGGAACTTATAACTATGTTGAGTTTATTGGGGCGCTGATTGTGGCTCTACTTCTTTCTTTCCACAACTACGACAACTCAATGTTGAGATCAACCATGTGAACTCTAAGACTACTTTAAAAGTGAACTCTATATAATTATTGTTGGTAAATAAAAAAATTGCATAATTTATATGGGAAAAAAAAAAACTTCAATCCATAATCCTGAAGGATGTGGCTGACCGGTATAGAGGCCCATTATACAAACAAAGGAGACTCAAATCCCAACGAGTATAAAGTCAAATTGATCTAAATAAACTCTAATGCAATATTTTCTCCTTTCATAGGAAAATTCATTCATGTATATTGTTGCAACCTCATTCTGGTTGGTGTAAGGTTTAGATATTGGCATTGCCATTAGCTACACATGGAAGTACAACAGGCTTTGCAATTGCCATTAGCTACACATGGAAGTACAAATTGTTGCTAAAATAAAGCCAAAGTCCGACTATTGAGAGGACTGAGGCTACAAAGGAATACTCAAAACCACGAGAATTAGGTAGTTGATTAAATACAGCCTCTGCTCCCGTGTTTACCCTTTTGCATGGGATATTTCCATTCGTTTTTGCGCTTATACCGTAACATTGTCCATCATTCATTCTACAAATCTCTTTACAAGTGATTAGTCAGGGATTTACAGTTGTATTGTCTTCTATCCCCTATCGGCTTTATATTTTTAGATGCGACGGTTTTATTTGCGGCAATTTATTTATAGTTTTTGTGTGAACGGCAAACAGGGCTTCCTCTGCACCACTTTTACCCTACATGTTCCTCTATTTCCCCTGCCCATTACAGTCTCTGCCATAGACACTGTTGTTGTTCCAGTGGTTTCTCTTACTGTGAAAAACAGTGGTAGTATCCCCTATTCCATTGAAAAACCCTTTGCTTTTGATTAATTAAATTTTTTTTAATCGGTTTCTGATTGTTAAGATTCCTTCTTTTTGCAGGTCAGGACTCGAGACTAACGCCAGGATGTCTTGGTGTACTATTGAATCGGACCCTGGTAAGGTTTTATGTATCATTAAGTGACTTTATTCATTTAAGAGCCCTTCTGACTCCAACGGAAATCCTTGATATCTAACTTGAATTTGAGTTTTTATTTGTTTTATTTTAATGTTTTTTCACCACATTGAAGTCCAGTGGTGAATCTGCCCATGCTATTGGGGTCTCCTATGCTGTGTTGTATTCATTGATGTGATTTCATGGGAATCGAACTAGTATCTGGCAGGTGATATAGTGTTGTTTCCTGCAAGTTTGACCACAATGCGAATTAACTTATAAACATAGAAAATTAAGCTTTTGTACCAAAGATACCCTCTGCTGTTCATAGTCAGGAATAGTGCACAGTTAGATATGTTCTGTGCATGTGCTCTAAACATTTGGAATTTTCACAGCCTATTTGAAATTAAAGCCTTTTAACCATTAAACAATCGAATCTGCTTCCTTATACTTATGGAACTTTTAGTTGTTGTTGCTTGTGACCAGGCAACAGTGAGGATTAGGTGCTTTGTCATTGGTCGAGGCCTGTAACATAATTTAGGTAGTCCAGCTACATCTTCCTCCTTGCTATTTGTTACCAAAGTAATAGATGATTAGGTACTTGGCGTTTCGTTGAGGCCTGTAACGTGATAAACTTTCGGCAATCAAGCTACATCTTCATCGCTGCTTTCTGTTACAAAAGTGATACAAACACACAACAGAATGATGAGAAAAGGAGAAAATGGCATCCTCAAGACTGTGCATGTATAACCCATGAATGAATATTTATAATAAAAGTTGTAATGAACTTGGAGAATGAAGATAAATATAGATCTTCACCTCATTATGGACTAGCCTAGAATGGACACGGAAAGGTTAATTGTAGTATCTGAGAGATTTGTGCCAGGTACGAACTCCAAACAATCAAACCTCCAGATAACTTTGAATATGAATTCCCTCAGCGATGATTTCAAATGAATATATTGTAAGTATCTAAACTAAATTAAACTGTTTTCTAGAGTAATTCCTTAGACTCTCGGTAAGAAGTTCCAGAGATGGAACCTGTATCTGTTATGATTATGCTCATCCCATCTTCAAAGGCAGAGAAATTATTTTGTGCAGACTTGGAAGTGTACTGGTCAAAGCATCAAATCCCTACTGATTACTGTTAACTACCTGCCTTTACATGAAATTTCTAAGGAAGCAACAACGCACCTAAGATTGTCTGTTCAAGAAAACTGGTCAAAGCATCAATTCCCTACTGGATACTTTTAACTATCTACCTTTGCATGAAGTTCCCAAGGAAGCAACAACGCACCTAAGATGGTCTGTTCAAGAAAACTGTAAAAGCCAATCTGTACATATAGCTAATAAGGAAAACAAATCAACACAATACAATGGTGGGGTGATGGATGTCTTGTGCTTATGGCTAAAAAAATACCGCTAATTGCAAACATGATATCAGGCCATTTATGTCATGAGCAAATATGGTCATTTGATGTAGGAAAGTTGAATTCTATCATTTGATAAGTTGTATGACCTTCATGTAACTATTTGACTGATGTCGTGATTTTTAAAAGTCCATTCAGTGGTGCCACTTGGTGATTGCTTAAAGTTTCATTGAGGTTTCCTAGTGACTAGATATAAATGCCATCTTCTTTCACTTTAGAAGCTAGAGGTGGTTGTTTGCTGTATATATTCTCGGCCATGTTCTTGTTAGTATATGTATATTTGATCATCTGAAGGGAAAATCAAAATACCAAAGAAAGGAGCGGCGGCATATGTTACAACTTACAAGTCAGGAAGTTGCTTTCTTCTAAAGAAATTGGAATATTGCTTACAATGTCTGTTTTTCTTTTGGGTGCATGGCACATTCAGGGGTGTTCACAGAACTTATTCAACAGATGCAAGTTAGAGGAGTGCAGGTATTTATGATTTCACTTTCATTTGACACTTGAGTTTTTTAGGTTAAATAAAAGTATGAATATTTAATAAGCAAGGTTCTGTTGTTTTGGATAATTTAAATCAGTTTGGGAGCTAGGCACAATAGATATTTAAATTGCACTAGCCTTGCTCTCTTAAATTAAATAAACCTGTAACAACTATATCTTCCAGAAAATGTTGAAGATTATTTTGTCATTTCTGTTTATCACTCATGTAGAGCTTATTGACATGGAGTGTTTATGAAGTTTTTGTGTTTAGTTGAATGATGTATTACTATGACTGCGAGGTTAGTTTCTTTTTAGTTTTTTTTCCACTCCTTGATTTTGTAGCATATAAGAGCTCCAATGCAAAACTCAGTGCATATTGGCATCAGATGTTAAAATCCAGTGGCAAGGATACTTCAGAACAAATGGACATGCTTAACTCCTCTCCAGTTTAAGAATGCCTTAACTTGTCATCTGGAGGCTCCTCTTACATTTTGGACATGTCCTTCATCCTGCATGACTATAGTCATCCATAACGTACCTTCTTTATGGATCTAGATTTTCTTTGATTGCTACTATAACTAATCTGGATTCTGTAACGATTCTAATGAATAAAGGGGAATGAGCAGTATCAATTTTTAGATGACATCTGACCAAATAGTGTGCCCTTTACAACACATTTCTGTGATGTTTGGATGAACTAGAGTCATTCTTAATTGAAAAAACTGATATTTACTATTTCAATCTTGTCTCTCAGGTTGAAGAGTTGTATTCTCTAGACTTGGAATCTCTAAACAATCTTTGGTAAGCTCTTTTGGTCATCTTTTACATGTTTTTATTCACTTGAAAAAGTTTAGAATATGTTCTTTTGACACTCATCATATTCCATTGCAGCCCTGTTTATGGCCTAATATTCCTTTTCAAGTGGAGGCCTGGAGAGAAGGATGATCGATCTGTATTGAAGGAATATAGCCCAAATCTCTTCTTTGCAAGCCAGGTTTGGTCCTTTATTTGACATTCAAGAGGATTTGTCAAAGTGCGTTCCTTGTTCTTGACAAATCAGTAGGATGTATTTCTTTGAAGTCTCCTGCAACACTTGTTTCAGATGTCATGCTATTTTTGTGATTTGCTGCAGGTGATCAACAATGCTTGTGCAACTCAAGCAATTCTTTCTATTCTCATGAATTGCTCAGAAATTGATATTGGCCCTGAATTGTCAAATCTGAAAGAATTTACAAAAAATTTTCCTCCTGAACTCAAAGGGCTTGCTATCAACAATAGTGAAGCCATTCGTGCAGCTCACAACAGCTTTGCTAGACCAGAGCCTTTTGTCTCCGATGAACAGAAAGTGGCTGATAAAGAGGATGATGTATACCATTTTATAAGCTATATACCAGTCGATGGCACTCTGTATGAGTTAGATGGGTTGAAAGAAGGGCCCATCAGTCTTGGACAGTATAATGGAAGTAGAGAGAGCTTGGAGTGGTTAAAGTTGGTACAACCAGTGATTCAAGAAAGGATTGAAAAATACTCCAAAAGTGAGATAAGGTTCAATCTCATGGCAATCATAAAAAACAGACTTGATATCTATAAAGCTGAACAGAGAGACCTTGAGAATAGGAAAAAACAGATTCAACAGCAGTTGGATGCATCCAAGTGTAACGGAGATGATAGGATGGATGTAGATAATGGTTCAGGAAGGCAGAGTGCTTCCGTTGAAGGGCTCAACAGGTCTCTCGTGGAAATAGATTTTGAACTTGCGAATGTTGAACAGAAATTATCGATAGAGAAAGATAAGTTCAAAAAGTGGAAGACAGAGAATATACGCAGGAAGCACAATTATATACCATTTTTGTTCAATTTTCTTAAAATATTGGCTGAAAAGGACCAACTCAAGCCTTTGATTGAAAAGGCCAGGCACAAGACATAATAAATCTATCTGAGTTGAAGGCAAACTTTTGAGGGAAGGTAAGCCTCGTGTGGTCGTTTTTAATCTATATTTGGTATTCATTTTGTAAGTATTAGAGAAACATAGAGAAGTAATTCATGATGAATGTTTTAAATTTTTTGTCATTAAGGCTTTGTTGATCACATGTTTATTAGCTTGTCAAAACTTGTGCAAGCATATGCTTGGCTTTGTTATGGTAGTGCAATTGGTAGTAGTATCATATCAGTTTTATAAAATAAGATGTGACTTTGTTTACGTTCTAGAGATAGATTTCTTATTATGTCTTTTGGTAATAAAGCAGTTATTTAGAATCATAATTAAAGGTTGTCTGCTCCGAAAAGTTCCTTTTAGGGTGGATTAACATTTCTATCCATGTTTCCCTAGATATTTTTCCACTTTTTGGTAGTTTACTCATATCTTGTTTGGATATCTTTATGAGTCTCATCAGTACTCTTTCACCCATAGCTTGGTCGGCTTCTTTTCCTACATTTGTGATGGTGGAGTATTTGAAAAGTATTTTGTTTCTAGCCTTCTAAGTTCTCCAAACTGTTACCTTTTTGTGTATTTGATAGAAATATTTCATTAGTGGGGTGACATAATTGTACAGCCTTTCACAAGAAGATCATTGTTAGCAGCATAACACACCTTAAATAAATCAAAATATTCTGACGATGGTTCATTTATACCCTAAGGTGTCGAGTATCCACCCCCTGTCAAGAGGTGGGATACTGTTTTCCAATTAATGGTGTGCGACCACCAACCACTTAATGACCATGATGGCTATTGCTATTTGATTGGTCCCGTGTGGGATTGTGGTCCACGAGGGGTAAACAATGTTGCTTTGGGGAATTGAACCCTGGTTGGGGCAATAACAAGCCCCCTTTGACAAATACATAAGAATATAACTTAATATCAAAGAAAAGTAGGGGGTTTCTACATGGAAAAGATACCGAATTAAAGGTTAAGTGTGGAGTGGGTCCAACCTCCTTAAAGTTTTTACTAATCTGCCCTGTAGAAATTTAGGGGGGACGACCTATACATGCACATATCTGGACTAGTATTTATAGGGTAGGTAGAGGGACATTTTCCTCATCCATCCAATGCTTCTTCAAATTTAATACACACTTATCCTTTGTATATGCAATGATTTCTTCTCTACTTATCTAGCTACAATTCCAACGGAGTATGAATTCCTTGTGCCGCAGGCCGTATCTATACTGAAATCCTTGTTTCTTGTTTGTATATATATCTACTATAGTGATTTGGTTTAAGCACTTTGTTTCAGTTTCCATTTCCAATAGCTGGTTCCGATGGTTTGGTTTTAATGTACCCATGGTCTGACTATACTTTTACTCATATGGATAACTATGTTATTGGGCCTGAATCCTGCAGTAGCCGTTTTGGCTTTGCTATGTATTTGTTTTCTGGTTTTGGAAATGCCGGAGGATCCATCTGGGATCCAACTCTGGCATGTCAGAAACACTTGGGACCCTAAAACCTAACTTTTTCCTATAAGATAGCCCCTCCCCCCATTTTAAAACTCACAAATTTGAGTTTTTTCATATCAGCTTGCATTTCCGAGTTTGTGAGAGCGATTTGGAGCAAAATATACTTGGATATCAGATTTTTCTATGTTTGTGGTTTGTAGTGAACATAATATATCAAATAAATAATAATAATAATAATAAATAAATAAATAATAATGAGAATAAATGAAGTGATTCATCCTAACTAAAGGATATGACCCTATCAACCATTGTGACTCATCAATGCTATACGTACATTGCCACTTGGCATTGTATCAATATCATCTATCATGGCATTGTATCAATGATACATTATTTTAATCCGTATGGATTCTATTTCTTTTATGTTATTTTATCTATTTTGGATATTCATTTTATGAACCAAGTTGTTCATCTCATATTTAGTCAATGAACTTTGTTCATTTCATTTGGTATTAGAGTCATGTTCTGATCCGGCTTTTGGCTACACCCAAATTTGTATCAGAGTCTCTGATTACTAGGTCTTTAAACACAACCAGCTTTTGGCCATTTTAAATTCAGATTTCTCATTGAAGAAAATTATTCTCTTGCAAGGTAGAAGAATCAAAATCAATAAACCAACCTTGTGGAGTAAAGCGTTGTTTATGCTGCGAAAACAATACATTATAAGTCTGAAAATTATCAAGAGTCAGAGTGCCTGTCAAAACAATTCTGCTGCCCATTGATTAAAAGGAAACACACAAAAGATATATAATACAGCAGTTGCAGTGCAGAGGCCACAAATGATCAAATTGAACGTGGGTGTAAGCATAAGTCTACCTGTCAAGGGCATTAATGAGCTGAGATTGAGCTACCATAAATCGACATGTCCTTGTATAGCAACTGCCATTGGAGACTGAGCTGATAGGGTTAGTATCCAAGACAATAGGCATCCATAGTATAATCTATGGAATTGTGCTGCCACCAAGGGTCACACATGCTTTCATCCCCTGTTTTTGTCAACTCCAGGAACAAATAAAAAATCGTGGCTGCTGGAAAATGTGGAAGAATCTGCCCTATTTTTGCATTTGGAGAGATGTTGAAAAAGGGTTGCCAGTTGAATCGAGCTATTAGCTGCTGCCTACCTTATTAATGCTAAGTTTGATGTTGGTTCATGAGATAAATTCTGAGTTTTATGGGATTAATAATTGGAGGTATTTCAAATTACATCCCAAGGTCCCATTGATTATATTTTAGTCATGGAAAAGTCAAGTTGTGACTGTCCAAGCCAAAGTCGTGTTGTTCCAACTTCTAACTACCAGTTAAGGTTAAGTTTAAGTTAAATTGACCTCCATCAACACACACACACATATATAAGAAGGTTTAATATTATTTGCAGAGTTTTACTTCCCATCCGACATAAAGTAAAAAGATTCTTTTATTCTTTGAAAAGAAATATAAAGGAGTATTATATATCAAGTTAGATTTCCGAGGAGATATAAGGCAACATTTCAAATATTACTTCTTAGTTTCAACAAAGGCTATTACTATAGTCTAGTGGACCTTAGGTAATATTATAAAAGGGTTATAAAGGTAATCCATAAGTTCTAATTTCAAAGTTATAAAGGGGTTATTCAATTTAATACCCATTCCTAAGTTTAGGGAAGGAAGATTACCAAGGTTCTAAGTCAGCTCCAAAAAGATATATTAAAGGTTCTATTAAAGGAGTATTTGAAGTTTTTAAGTATTTAATTACCCGACGAAGTTAAAAAAGATCTTAAACATGGATTTTAATAAAAATGACGAAGTTAAAAAATATCTTAAAATGGATTTTTTTTTTTAAGTAAAAAAGATAGTACTTGCTATATTAAGTTAACAGAGAAACATTGACAAAATACACAGAGATATGGTCGTCCTGAGCCACCAAAAAAGCTGTCGTTTTACCGAAACCAGCATAGTTTGGAGTGAAATGAGTCTAGGAGGATAAGCTAAAACTGTTTTGCCCTCTGTCCTACCCGAAGGAAACCAGGACAGATGGCCATAGTTCGAGTTTACATTTAACAACAACATGATTAAACAGAAAACAAACTAGCATAGGAGAACTCAGATACCTGGTGACCTGTCGCCATTGCCTTTCTGCCACGTGGATCTGGCTGGGATGGTGAACGGCTGCGTGCACATTGGACATTTCCTCTTTGCTGGAGTGTTGGAGTACGCGTCAAGGAGCAAGTCCAGACGTTGTCCCATGAGGAGGGCTCTGTGCTCCTAGTCCGCCATGTGGCCTCGGAGTTCGAACACCAGAGCCAGATGCTCTGCACGGAGGAGAGGACCATGCAAGTTATTATTTCCTGCCTCGTTGAAGGTTTCGTTCCCCACTTCCACGTTCATCCCTGCTCTGGCCTCGATCACGTTCAGTCCTGCGCTGGCCGCATACACATTCATCCCTGCTCTGGTCTCGCCCACATTCCTTTCTGCGCATGCATTGTCCCGAGCCTCGTCCTCGTTCGTTGCCTTCTCAGCAGGGCTGGTGGGGCTGTAGTCATCCGTCCACGGTATCTCTTCCACAATGTAAATTGGGAATTCGTCTATCGACTCTCCCTTCGGACCGCTCCCAGCCTGTAATTCAGGCATTGTGGCTTGGGGTTCTAGGGTGGTCGCTAAATCCTCCAGGTACAACGTTTCCTCAACATAACAGGTTGGAAACTCGTCCGCAGCGCCTTCCTTCAGACAACTTTCGGGCTCAATTGCCATGGTGGGCGTGCTACGTTCTGTCCCAGGCTCAGCGATAATGGCATGGAGTGCCAATTGGTCGGCCCAAGCTCTCTGTCGGAGAATGGAAGTCGCCATTGACAGAGCGCGCTCCAGGTTCTTCCTCCTTTGCCTCTGCTCTTTGTGGGTGTACCAGGCCGAGCCTCGGCGAGGCCTGCCTCGCTTCTTTGTCATTGTTGACGAGGGGTGGATAAAGATACAGAAAGAATGAGCCAAAACGAGAATGCACCAAAACAAGAGTGAACCAGAACTGCACCAGAGCTCCCAATCGGCGGGGAGGTCCAAAACGAGAGTGAACCAGCTCTGTCCAGGCTCTCCAACTTCCGAATTATCAAATGCCGGCTTCACATGGCTTCTCATTAACCCTGTCATATTGAATGCTGGCTGAGCGAGTGCGTACGCGCGAGGGAGAAGTCCCTCCTCTGTATAGCGGTTGTAATGGCCGGCTACCATCGTAAATGCGGAAGGGATGGAGAGCGGCCTACAACATTTAAGCTATGGCTTGATGCTGAGCCATGTGGCAAGGCGTCGTCGCATGTCACCCCATCCGAGGCTTAAAATGGATTTTAATAAAAAGAAGGAAGGACGATTTTCTTATAAGTTCAACCTTGTGTCTTGGATTATTAACATTCAAAGGGAGTATTCAAGAAAAAGAATTAACATCGTCATTTCTCTGCACTATAAAGGGAAATTATATTAACATTGACTTGGCAAATCAATTATTAATTCTAGAGCCAAGTATACTTTGCAACGGTCAATATAATATTAAGGACTTGCGAGTAACAATTGGCGATTATAAATACATATCCCAATACAATGTTACAACTATGTACAATAAAAAGTTGACATAATTCTCGGTTCAACCTGGTTGGAAACGTTGGGTACCTTCATCTTAAACATGGAGAAAAGGTTTTTGATGTTCTCCTATAAGAAGAAGAAGATAACATTGCAAGATTTACAATGAAGTTAGATTCAATAGTGCCCTCATTAGAAGACCTTAAAGATATCTCACGTGTGATCCTTCAAGACAATCAAAGGTCAATACAAAAGATGTAGAAAGAAGTTGAAAGGGTTGTCATTGATAAAGATGAAGAAATTTTTTGCCATAAGAATCACAGTAAAGACTTGATAGTACAACTTAAGAAGTTAAAATGTGAAAAATAGTTGCAACAAGAAACATGAAGCAACCTACCAGTAAGGAATCACTTATTGATAAAGAAACAAAGATTGACCCCATTGAGATAGAGAAATCGTCATATGTAAAAACTCAATTGTTATCAAAATCTTATCAACCAATATATCATTAGAAGCATCAAAAGATGAGGTTTCCGAAAATAAGATGCAATATACAAGGATGTCGCATCATCATCCTGATTATAAAAGTCATCATATTATTCAATGGACTAACCAAAGATGAAATCAAAATGAGAAGCTAAGAGAAGATCCTACTATATGGAAGAGGAGCTTAGGTGTGGAATCTTATTGTTGCCCAAATCACAAAAGTCGTCACCACACAGTGCTGAAGAAAATTGAATTAGCATGGCTTGACCCTTTAACAATAAGGCAATTTTGCTCAATGCTTTGTAACTCATATCGTCTTGCGTCATCAACCATCGCAACTTCAAGAACGTAGAATCACGAGAAAGCATTATAAGCCAGAACAAAGACATAAGTTCTTCCATAAAATGCGTTGAGGACAAAGCATCTTAAAGGGGTAGGCAATGCAATGAACATAAATATCAAATAAATAATAGTAATAAATAAATAATGAGAATAAATGAAGTGACACATCCTAACTAAAAGACATGACCTATCAACCATTGTGACTAGTTAATGCTACAAGTACACCGTCACATGGCATTGTATCAATATCATCTATCTCTCATATTATATTCAATACATTATTTTAATCCGTATGGATTCTTTTATGTCATTCTATCTATTTTGGATATGCAGTTTATGAACCATGTTGTTCATCTTATATTCAATAAATGAACTTTGTTCATTTCATGGTTCATGTTTTTTTGGATTATGCGTATCTATTTATATATATTGTAATATCTCCTTTTTGACTAGTTGGTTAATGCTTCTTGTGGTAATGCATAGCTAGTTATGTTGTTGAAGTCATTATGACATCAAGTATTAACAATTGGCCTGGATGTAGAATGGCACCCATGCTACTAAAGGAGAAACCATGTTGTTCAAATTTTAGACACGTGGGGAATCTTTCTCCGGAATTGGGCTTGTTTTACTTATGTTGTTTACCCATCTTTGCTTGTGTCACCCCAATATTTATTGGTCACTTTTTTGGAAGTTCTTTGAGGTAATCTTATTAATTGCTTTATTAATGACCCTTCATGAATGATATTTATTAATTGCTTTATTAATGACCCTTGATGATTGATATTTAACTTGGCTTTAAGTGAATCCTTAAGAATGGGCGAATTAATGGTTGGACAAAGTTTTTTTGGAAGTTCTTTGAGGGAATCTTATTAATTGCTTTATTAATGACCCTTGATGAGTGATATTTATTAATTGCTTTATTAATGACCCTTGATGATTGATATTTAACTTGGCTTTAAGTGAATCCTTAAGAATGGGCAAATTAATGGATGGACAAAGTCAAAGATGATCTTTCCTATTATTATTATTATTATAATACTTGGTTTTATGGAGGAGTGCTTGATTATAAAAAGCCTTGCGAATTGTGAGAGGGATACATATTGTCGATCATCCAATTTGATTTTAATCTAATCTTATTCCTGATTCTATTATCACCATCATCATCACTTTCATTGACATTTTGTGGATTAGGAGAAGGGTCATTGACATTTTGTGGATTAGGAGAAAGGGGCAAAGTCAAAGATGTTATCTTCCACTTTCTATTAATATTATTTATTTCTGGTTTTATTGAGGGGTCCTTGGGTATAAAAGCCTCATGAATTGTGAGAGGGATAACTATGATAGCTTACCAATTTGATCTTCCTCTAATCTCATTCTTGATTCACTTATCATCATCATCACTTCCACTGCCATTCCATGGATTGGGAGAAGGGGTGCTTGGACACAATGTATTATTGGATTGGAGCCAAACTTCATTGCAATTGTGAGCCTTTTATGATTTCCTTCTTTTTGATTTGTTACATTATGGTTTCTATAGTAATGGATGGGTTTTCCTTCTGTTTTTATTCTTGGCTATTTAGAATTGCCTATACTGCAGATTGATTACTGTTGTGGTTGTATGTATAGATTCTATCTTGCCTTGGGTGGCACAACGAAGAGTATACTTGGATCTTGTGTCTGGAACACATTTTTAATTTTTGTGAAAAGCCTCTAGTGTCATGAATCTATTCTCCTTCATAGTATGATTGTGGACTGAGTATGATTGTTATTTTGGATGACGAACTCACTTAGTCTACACCCTATCCCTGGAATGAATGTCATGGTTATGACCAATGTTGCAAATATCTTCAATTTCTCTAGATAGTTCCGATTTGAGCTTTTCAGGTTGCTGGTTTGTTCGATATTTTCCTTTTTTTTTAGGTCCAGTTTTATTCTTGCTGTTATTTTCTGATCATTTTCAATATTTTCCCTGATATTTTCGATATGTTTCTTTTCGGACCCTTAGCGATATATTCGCTGAAATGATATTTGCAATAGTGGTCATGACCTTACATCACTAATGACAATCATTGGAGTGGATCTGTAAGGCCTTCCTATTTCAGGGCCTCAAAAAAATAAATATCTTCTAATCTCCTACTGAAATGACTGCAATTTAGTTTAGAATTTTTCTTAATGCAAGGAATAAACTGGTAAATAGACAACATAATAAATTAAACAGCATAATAACAACAACATAATAATAATAAAGTATAAACCAACTAATAAAATACATACCTCGACTTGTTTGTTCTTGTTCTTGCCCAACTGTCCATTTTGAATATTTACCTCCCAGCCAACTAGGAACAACTTCTCCGGCTCCTTAGCTCTAGGAATCCTTGCGGTTTCCTGGCCCCAAGCCCAAAGTTCCCAGCAACAACAGTGCCCCTATAAAAGTTCCCCAAAACAATCTATGTCCTCCAATTTTCTTTTTCTTCCCCTGTCTTTCAGAATTTCTTCCTTGCGTTCTTCTTCCCTAATTTTTCCCAAAACCAAAAGACCCCTCTCCAACTCCTCTCCCCTCTTCCTTTTCCTCCTCTCTCGAATCCCTCCCCCTCATTCAATTCCCCAACTGCCTTATCCCCTCATTAATTCCCCAACAACCTTATCCCCTTATTAATTACTTCACCTACCTTTTTAATAATAAAAAGACTCATTGAATTATTTTAATAATTATTTAAATTTAGATTAACAACTATGATAAATAAATAATCAAATTGGGCCGTTACATACACCCACCCTTAAAAAAACTTCATCCCGAAAAGAGTAATTTACAATACAAGGGTAATGACACATGATTCATACATCCACATCAAATAAACAACATCATCAATTTAAAACACTTATACATACTAATGTACATGTGCAAGGCATGCATGTGTAGCTAGCACATACAAGACTCGCACATGTACTAATGACAATAATTATCACACCTAAAGTAATTCTTGTATGCGTCCAATCCAATCAACAAGACCATTCATTTCATAAAAGATAGTAAACCATTTAAAATGTTCGCAAAATCCCTCAATTATAATAATTTAGCACAAGCAACATTCACTTAGATAATTGTAGTTCAGTCAACCAATTATAGATATACATATATACATATTTTTCAAAAGGAAGAAATCAAGAAATTCTACTATAAGGCGAAAGCCCCACACACTCTCAACTACTTCTAGTCATCTTTTCTCCCTAACCTACTTCTATCTTCGATTCCTATCCTTTCTCTGCTGGACTATCTTGGAGCGTCAACTATATTGACTTAACTCCAGATAGAACCTGTAAGCGGAAGTGTCAACTCTCTTGACCAAGCTTCCTCGACAGACAACTGACAGTCATCATCACACGTCTAGGGGAGCGTGAGCTAACACCGTCCTCCCATGACTCCAGGTTTCAGAGGATACACAGTGGGAAATGCTTCCACCCCTCCTAATAGAACTAGGGTCAACTCCTTACCATGGACCATACAGTGGCACTATGTTGTAAATAAAGGGTTTCTAGGTTGTAGGTTAGGGGTTTGGGGAACATATTGAACAGTTATGTGGGTGGTCAAACCCAGGTTTCAGTTTTGAGACCGAGCTTTGATACCATTTGTAAGGCCTTCCTATTTCAGGGCCTCAAAAAAATAAATATCTTCTAATCTCCTACTAAAATGATTGCAATTTAGTTTATAATTTTTCTTTATGTAAGGAATAAACTGAATAAACTGGTAAATAGATAGCATAATAAATTAGATAGCATAATAACAACAACATAATAATAATAGACCAACTAATAAAATACATACCTCGACCTGTTTGTTCTTGTTCTTGCCCAACTGCCCAAACTGAATATTTACCTCCCAGCCAATTAGGAACAACCTCTTCGGCTCCCTAGCTCTAGGAATCCTTGTGGTTTCCTGGCCCCCGAGCCTAAAGTTCCCAGCAACAATAGTGCCCCGGTAAAAGCTCCCCAAAACAATCTCTGTCCTCCAATTTTCTCCTTCTTTACCTCTCTTTCATAATTTATTCCTTGCCTTCTTCCCCAATTTTTCCCAAAACCAAAAGACCCCTCTCCAAGTCCTCTCCCCTTTTCCTTATCCTCCTCTCTCGAATCCCTCCCCCTCATTCAATTCCCCAACTGCCTTATCCCCCCATTAATTCCCCAACAACCTTATCCCCTCATTAATTACTTCACCTACCTTTTTAATAATAAAATAATAAAAAGACTCATTGAATTTATTTTAATAATTAATTAAATTTAAATTAACAACTATGATAAATAAATAATCAAATTGATTTATTTTAATAATTAATTAAATTTAAATTAACAACTATGATAAATAAATAATCAAATTGGGTTGTTACAGGATCCATATTGTTTTGTTAATTGATAATTAAAGACAATTTCTGGAGTGGATCCATACTGTTATATTGATTGATGTTGAAAGACAATACCTTGAGAGGATCCATATTGTTCTATTAATTGATATTGAAAGGAAGTCTCTGTAGTGTATCCATACTCTTCTGTTAATTGTTAATGACAGATAGTCCTGAGGTGGATCCCACTTTGTTTTGATCATTTATAATGAATTACAATAGACGTGACCATTCATTGTTGTATGCCTTTGTGATTCCCTTTGTCTTCTAGTGGCACTTTGAGGTAGGACTAAGTAGATATTCTCTCTTTATTTTTACTAACATAGAATGAAAAATATCTCCTCTTGAATTAAATGGCCTCTTGAATTAAATGATTTCTTGAAAATTATTTGTCCATTGGAAATTAATGGTCTCTTGGATACTGTAAGATCTCTGGATGAGATTATATTATCGAAGTGACTTCTTATTGTTGATAAACTTGGGTATGGTTTGATATTGTATGTGAACTATTGATCTTCGTATCTTCTTTCTTTGTGGTGTTCGACGTGACAATTTGGTGAGGGTGAACTTGCTTGTTCGAGTTTTATGGTTGGGTGGAAAATTGCCCGTACACTCTTGATTTCCTGTTAGAGAAGATCTCAGTGTTTTTATTTCTTCATGTTATCTAGTTGTGACTATAAGGCTAACAAAGATTGAGTAGGTCTTTGTGATTGCGAGGAGACTGTTGTTTATAATTATATCTCTAACCTTCATCTGATCGCAGGAAGGAAGAACAATCGAAGAATTGGATCCATTTATGATCCTTTAGTGACTTTAGTTAGTTTGTGTTATTGTTATTTGATCATTGATGTTCTTCTTTCAATAAGAAATCTGCTTGGTGTGGCAATGGTTATTGATATCTTTAGAGTTGAATTCTTAATGTAAACCTTATTAGGGCTATAATTCAATGGTAATATGTTGGCTCTGTGAATGGGTCTTGATATTAATATATGTTCCTTTATTATGTTAAGTGCCTATAAATCTGATATCCGTAGGTCTTGATATTAATTGATTTTGTAGGACCTTGTATTGAATCGCTTAAGAGTATTTCTCATACTTGAAGAACCCTAATAAATTAGGCTTGATGATAGCATCGGGGCTGGGTGAAATTGAGAAGATGTGCTCATACTTGAAGAACCCTAATAAATTAGGCTTGATGATAGCATCGGGGCTGGGTGAAATTGAGAAGTTGTGTGAGAAGGTCACATACGTGACTTGAAATGGCCAGAAAAGTTAAAATGGATATAAGTTTTGGCTATGATCAACTACATGGATTTTATGACTTGTGTAGATAGTTTGTGAAGTGGACGCCTAAGCCTTGGACCTAAGGAGATTTAATAATATAGTTTCGTTTGAAGGTTTTTTGAAAATTGGTGTAGTAAAACACTGTTGGGTCCATTGGGAAACATGATCATAAGGAAATAAGAACCCCAAGACCCTAATCTAGGTCAGAGTTTGACATGGATAAATAGCAAGATACCACGGGGCACTTATGTGGACCAATAGAATATTGACACATGATAGTTTGAAAAAGTCAAAGAGTGTTTTGAAAAGGGATTAAAGTAATAATTTGGGTTGTTGAGCTTTCTTTGTGTTTTTTGAAATGGAAATTTGGTTTTGTATAGGAGAGTTGACAACCAAACAACAGATTATGGCAGTTTCGTTTTGAGGACTGTATCGCGGACTGTATCACGGACCGTATCGCAGATTGTATCGCGGACCGTATCGCAGATCGTATCGCGGACCGTATCGCAGACTGTATCACGGACCGTATCGCGGACTGTATCGACGACCGTATCGCAGACTGTATCGAGGACTGTATCATGGACTGTATCGAGGAATGTAACGCAGACTAGATCGTAGTAATATAGTTTGCCCAACATTCTGTAAAATTTCTTACAGATCTTCCAAAAGAAATCTGGTTACTGTCCATTACATGGAGATCGCCCAAGAGAAATCGAGCGCTTTACTGGTTATACCACGAGTCTTGGCCATCGGAGCGCTTGACATTGAAGAGGAATCTCAACGATTCACTCATCTCTTCAACCATTTGCTCAACGTTTTTTCTCATCCAAGATCTCCACATCGAAACTCGTTGTTAGATGCCATTGATTGACATTTTCTGATGAGATCCTGCAACGATCTACACCAACATAATACAGATCTGTTTTTAGTTTGGATTTCTTTTTCAAGGAATGTCTTCAAGGAGAGTGATGGACCTGTATGGAGGAATGATGCAGGACATTTGCCCAAGTTAAAGACAACGATTCAATACCTACAATGATCAGTTCCAGAGATAAGTTTGCAACTATGTCGGCGACCTTTAAAAACAATAATCAGATCTGCATTTATATGTTTTCAATTAGTAAGTAAACCCTACGTATTTGCTAGGTTTGCAAATGAGAATAGACCCCTGATCTGGTATTTTCCCATGCTCCCAATCGACGATCTCAATGGTGGAATATGGAAATTGATGCATAGGAATATGCTTCAGCTACAGAAAAATAAATACACTATAGGAACGCCAAAGAACTACCGGATTCACGGTTGACTGGGAATTTCAACGCAGGCCACCATTTCGCTGGCTTCAATTGATGAGAATGTCATCTATATGTTCTGCCTTGATCTCATAACCCTCCAGTTACAAGAAATTTGTCTCACAAAGACCAAACAATGTGTGCTCTGTCTCAGAACAGAACGCTGTCAACACAGTTTCAATATGCACAGGTTTGATTAATTCATATTTTAATGGCATGTAAAGAAAATGATATGAAAGTAGAGAGCCACAAGCAGATTGGAGGCTGTTCGCTGATGGAGGAACACCCACGGTCACTATAGAAACACCCAAATTTGGTTTTCTCTCCGCTAGATCGATATGGTGACCTGCAATTCGACGGATTTTGTACAATTAAGTTGTGAAAAGAGTGTTATATGCTCCTCATAAATATTTGCAGAGATCTGATCTACACATCTTCCTCAGAACTACGATCTGGAGTTTTTTCGTTTTGCGATTGTTGTGATCCCAATGATTGTCGTCTAAATCTACGAGATCTGGTGCGATCTCGTTCAATGGATCGTTGATCCATATTTCTACAAGGCTGCCAATTATATCTCTCTCTAAATTTGTGTTCCATGGGAGGATCGATGAAGATCGTCGCCTTGGATGCTCAGAGCATCTTCATGTGATCTGGTGCCTCTCAACCCAATCTGATCGCTCTCCTCAGATCCGAAATCACCATAGGTTTGCACGCTTGGCGTAGTTTGCATGATTGGCGGCTTCGTAAAGAATTAAAACTCATTTGTTTTTCATTCCTATGGAAATAAAACAAATAAAGTCGTGCATATAAGACACATACATAGAAGCTCTTTTAAAAGTGGCAATTAGTTTAAAGGCATATTTATGACACTTTTGGAGTAATATATAAAGAATATTTTATTAAATTATTCTTTTTGGGAGTCGTAAGAAAAAGTGGCATTGTAATCTTTTTGAAAGAGGAAGATTTGATGTGTTCTAATTTTGTATTCAAGGATTTAGTCTCTCAATTTTAAAAGCTTTGGGATTTGGGAGATTTGGGACTTTTGGAGAGATAATGGCAGTTGTAAAGATTGTTAGCACTTATCGTATGGAGAATTTTGTAAAATGAGGAAAACGGGAAGCTTAGTTGAAAGCTTCATGTAATGTCTTTATTAATAAAATTATTATTTTTTGTGGTGAATGTGTCCTAGATCCGCTCGAAATTGAATAAGGCGATCATAGGTACACCTTGTAGTGTTCGATGGTGAAATTTTCATGAAATTTATGTTATTTTATGTCTAATGTGGACATAATCATACTTGCAATTCATCATTTAATATAACACACATGGCCTTCCAAGCAAGTTAATTCAAGCACACAATTACGAGTAATCAAGAAGCAACAAAGATATCAAATTGGAAATCACATCAACAATGGACAAAACAAGCTCATAATCAAAGGAGAACTTGATTCAAAAGCATCGACAACACATTCAAATTTGAAGAGTAATTCAACTTCAGAATCATTATTTATTGTAACTTACAAATAGTCCTTTTGTAATTTTACTTGTCTTTTTGAAATCGAATTGAGTTGAATTGAATTTGTCATAGGGTGCATTCTCGGTTGAACCCGACACCAAGAGTCATTGTAACTTTGAGTCGAAATTTGATAAGGTTGAGTGGTTAAAACTCAAATCATTGTAAACATCACAGTTTGGGTGCATTTTTGGTGGTATTCGACATCCTCAACTTCTTGAAAGAAAGCAAGAGAAGTTCAAGCGAGCGCGTTCAAATGGAGCGAAGTCTCGAATTATTAGAGTTGGAACACTCTAATAAACACCACTGAAGACAACACAGTGATATTGAACAAAGGAACTCTTCAATCAATGCTAACTTGTTTGCAAGTGACAGAAGCTAAAGTTAGACTTCTGCAATCTCAATCACAACTATTGAATGATGAGTTTATAGATCTCAAAAATCAACATCCAGTGAAGTGTTCCGAACTAGTTTTTTTTCAGAAAAACCCTCTCTATGAAGATGATGTTTTTGATCAACAGTCAGTGAAGGAGCAACTCTGGAAGACAACTCCATATGCAGACAAAGATGAAGCTATTCTTGAACCTACATTTCAAGAGTTTTCTTTTGAGTTTAGTGAAGAAAACCTTTCAATGCTGCAACAACATGCAGTAAATCAACTTTCACAGATTTCAAAGCAACAGGTTGAGAATACTCTTTCCAAGCCCATCATCAGACCTTGGGAAGAAATCATTTGGAACAATAATAGAACAGGACTTGGATATGACAAGGAAGTTACCTTTCATATTCTCGATTATTCCAGACCAATCAAGTTCCAAAGTGCTGGATTCCTTCAAGAAGCTTCAACTTCACCTGTTCAAGTTCAACATCATAATGCGACATGCCAACATTGTAATCGAGTTGGTCACGTGGAGAATCATTGTTTTGATCTCCATCCTTGCTAGCATTGTGGCAAGCATAACCATTCTTCAGACAGATGTTCAACATTGAAGAAACCTGCAAAACTTGCAAGATTGAAGATTTAATGAGTGGATTGATCCTTGGAAATGGTCATCAACAACCAAGCGATTATATAAGTCTTACTGTAGAATTCAATCTCGAGTAAAGACCAATCTTGTAGCACATAGCATTTTTGTACTTCACATAAGTGGTCCCCTTATGTAGCTTTCGAGCATGGCCCTCACGGGATGAGATAACATGTGGTTGTTTCCACATGCCCACTTTGTGTTGTACTCAAATGGAACAAGTATGGTACTCTCTTGAGCATAGAAGGAAGGAGTACAATGATGAAACTCTCATGCACCTTAAGGGGGGGAGTTCAAAATTCCAGTGACGATGGTTCATGAAACCACTTGTGGTCTCTCCTTCAAAGGGGGTAATTGATGATGGAATTGAAGATGGTTGTCAAACTGAAAGTTTCGACAACAAATATGCCAGATGGGCATGAAATTTGCCAAATGGGCAACTGCGGTCTGTAGATGACATACTTTAGCAGAATTATGGTTCAATAAGTTTAAGTTGAATCATACATAATTGGTATGTTGATTTTGATTTTGAGAGCAATGATGTGGACGTTTGGTTCACATAAATGGTCATTCGACCTAGCAGAGGACAAGATGATCCTTTTGCATTGCATCTTGGCATTTGATTAAGTTGTCAGGCATTTTGAGGGATGTGTCAGACTAGAAGTTGATTCACTTCTCTTGGTTCGCTCTCATCAGATTGGAGTTTACATTAAGTGAACAAATTGCATGCATCCTGACTCACATGATTATATAGTGAGATTTTCTAGAGATGACAGACTTTGGCAGGATTATGGTTCAATGACTTGCAATTGAATCATACACATTACACATTGGGATACTGTTGGACACCTAAAAGTGTCAAGATTGGTTAGTGGTTATCCAAAAACCATTAGATACATGGTATCAATTGGTTAGTGGTTATCCCAAACCACATATTTAGAGAGCACTTCAGTGATACACTGATAGTAGAGTGGTGATACTACATGTTCACCAATTAGCAGAAGACATCAGATTCTTCTAACTCAAATACTTGTCAAAATGATCGAATTGTCAACCAATCAGGGAATGTTCAGATATTGCAGCTATTCACTTCCATATCTCATCTCTCTTCCAGTTCATTTCAAATGAACCATTCAACATCCAGATTGACGGTTTTTCAGGCAATTCTTCATTGAGGCTCAACTCAAGAGTTTCAGTATGAAGACTTGGAATTGATACCCGTTTATGCTTCATTGCCGGTGTTATTGATCGGGCTTGTGATTGAGGGGGGGGAATGTTAGCCTATGGCTTACCTTAACCAATCACTAAGTCTAATTGTCACCTATATTTGTATTATTCATATAGGATATTAGTAATATATCCTCAAGTGATGACTAATGATTTAGTTAAGATTGCCTAGCCTAGTCATCATGCATGATTTTATGATCTAGAGCAAATCTCTCTATGAGGTGGCATCACCCATTGTACTATAAATATGTAACATTGGTGTGAATAAATAAGAGTTGGCTAGTGAGCCTTTTCTGCCATCTTGTTGTTCCTGTCTATATTTTATCAAATAACACATTTTTAGTGAAATGACTTGTGTTTCTTGTGAAACATGGCTATTTTTGGAAAAATACATTTGCGTCTCTTGATGTATGTAGGTCATTAGTGCACCAAAACATTTCAAAAAAACACAGTGTGAAGTGGGGACTTCAACCATGCACTCAATGAATTTAAAGTGCCTGTATAACCTATGGCTCAATGACTATGTGAAGGACAAAGTAACGAACACTCTTCAATTTTTCCCCATATCTACAACATAAACACATGATGCCTGCACAAGAAAGTACATATTATATTCATTAATTGGAAGGAAGATTAAAATTTATAGATTATGCATGCATAGCAACACGTTGCAAATAAAATAAAAGCTAAAATCAAGTTCAGCTAAGCACTGTGAATAGAGGTGATCACAACAAAGGAATAATTTGCAGAAAGACAAAAAATAGTGAAAACATATTCTTTGGTGCAATGAATTAGAGGCTAGAAACACCCAAAATACAAATGAGAGTGAGTGTATAGATTACCAATTCAATACAAGGTCAGTTGTGGTCAAAACAACCCCCCTTAATTTTAACATGTGGTTGTAGATAAATAACATTACATCACAAGATTCATATCCCCTCTTAATGTTGAATATGGGCCTACATAGAGAAGACAATACATATTATCCCCCTTGAAGGCCATATCTCCCACACTGATACAATTGCACATTCTTATGCATGTGACCTCAAGCACAAGTATAGAAGAAAAGACTTTTGTTGGATAGGATCCAAATGAGTCACCAGTGAGGTCTTTGTCATTAGCATCATAATGTGATGGAAATGAAGTTTTTTCCAGGTCCTAACAGGCTGCCATCTAGGTCTGTCTTTGACCTCAAGAGGCTCTAAGTTTCTGCTGTCACACACTTGTTTGCTGCTGTTTTATATCAGCAAACAGTTCAAGAACTTCACTGCTGTTTTGTTATGGTTACATAGGCCTTTTAGGTGCTCTAGCATGTAGTTTTAGTCACCAACAGATTAGCACATGAATACCATAAAATATGTAACAAACCTCTAGATGTTTACTGCTGACATAATGCTGTTCTAAACACTAGCATACATGAAAATGAACACAGGTATTTTTGGTCAACATGACCCTGGATAAACCCCCCCGGGGAAAACCAGTTTGGAATATAAGTGTATATATGTGGAGAATAGAAGGTGGAATACAACAAGTACATGAAACAAATGAACCTGATACAATAGTAGCTACTCTCAAGCTGCAACACAAGTCCAAGAAGTAGAGATGTGCCCTCCTCACAAGTTGTCCAATCCATTGAAATGAAGCGCCCTTGCTCCCTGAAGCTCTGGTGAAAAAACCCTTGCACATGAACAAGCAATTGTGTGCTACCTCTCCACTGAATCTGACCTCAAATCAAACTGACCACTGCAAGTCCTCCCTGCTATAGGTGCACCCTCCTCCAAGCAAGAACTACAACCACAAATAAAAGAGGGTCTAAGCCTCCATGGAACCTCCACGAAAGGAGGTGTCCAAGCTTCCCTCAACCATAGCCTCCATCCTCTCCTCAATGCTCTCTCTCAAACTCTCCAAGTGAACATAAGAGTGAATGAGCCTCTCCTTGCCCTATGCGCCCCTCTTGAACCTCCATAAGGAAACCTAAAAGACGAGTGGATGAGTGGATGAGATCATCCCATCTCATCTCTAATCAAAGGTTGAGATCATCCCACAATAATCTCACTCACAAACCCACTTTGGCTTAAGTTCCCTAAGTTCACTTTATGTCTCCTAATTCACCCACAAAGTGAATGAATAGTCATTTAGGCTAAAATGACCAAATTTCACTTTTGACTTAAATCTCCTAAGTCAAAGTGAAATTAGACATAAAGTACAAGGCACATAGTACATAGTACTTCCCACTTGTGTTTATAAGCTCACAAACACAAGGGGACCACTTCCCAAGGTACACAAATCTCAACATTCCCTCTTACCGAGGAAAGTGTTTTTCACCAAGCCCATCTTGTCTCTGAAGTAGACATGTTTGCCCCTTGGCAGAGCCTTGGTGAGAATATTTGCAATCTGTTCGTCAGTCGGTATATACTGTAACTGTACTGCCCCTCTCCGAACCCAATCTTTGATGAAGTGATATCTGATCTCAATATGCTTTGATCAGTCATGGAAAACTGGATTCTCAGAGAGTTTGATACAACTCTGATTATCGCAATGTATGACGGTCAGAGGCAAGTCCTGACCAAATAATCCTACCAGCATCTTACGAAGCCAAATGGCCTTGCAACTGGCCTGACTGGCCGCCATGTACTCTGCCTCAACGAAACTCAAAGCAATTGACTTCTGTTTCCGGCCGAACAAGGAAACAAGTCCCGACCCCAAACCAAAACAACACCCTGAGGTGCTTTTCCTGTCAGTAGCACATCCTGCCCATTCTGAGTCTATGTAGCCAATCAAACTGACCCCATCACCTCTGATATAGTCCAGGCCATAATCAACTGACCCAACAATGTACCTCAACACATGTTTTGCCCCAATCCAGTGAACTCTCCTCGGCTCTACCATATGCTCGCTAAGAGTGTTCACGACAAAACAAATATCTGGTCTAGTGTTGACTAGATACATAAGTGAACCGATCAACTGCCTATAAACTATAACATCTACCAACTAGGAATCTGAAGCACTAAGCTTCTTCTAGTTGGTAACCATGGGTGTCGACAGAGGTCTGCAGTCCTCCATCTGAAATCTGCTCAAAATATCTGCAACATACTTCCCCTGCCCGAGAAATATGTGTCCCTCCTGCCATACCTCCATACCCATAAAATAGTGCATTAACCCGATGCCACTCATCTCAAACTCTGATGCAAGTCCCAACTTGCACTCAACTATGAGATCCTTTGCACCTGTGATGAACAAGTCATCCACATACAGAATGAGAATGAGCGTTTCCTCACCTCTAATGATGTAATAGAGGTTAGGATCAACATCGCTCTTCTCGAAACCCATCTGAAGCAAGTATGTGTCAATACGTGAATACCAAGCTCTGGGAGCTTGCTTCAGACCATATAGTGCCTTTCTCAAAAGGCACACGTGAGACTCCCTCTCACTCACCTCGAACCCCTGTGGTTGCTCAATGTACACCTCCTCCTCTATAAATCCATTTAGAAATGTGGTCTTTACATCCATCTGATGTATCCTCCAACCCATCTCTGTCGCTATGGCACTAATCCTCCTGATTGAGGTGTATCTCGCAACTGGTGCGAATGTCACATCATAATTGACTCCCTCTATCTGAGAGAATCCTCGCGCCACAAATCGGGCCTTGAGTTTCTCTATGCTGCCATTTGCAGCATACTTGGTTTTGTACAACCACCTGGAAGTCACAACTGACTTCCCCACTGGCCTCAGAACCACCTCCCAAACATCGTTGTGCATAATGGAGTCATATTCCTCCAGCATGGCCTCTCGCCAAACCTGCTGGTCTATTGCCTGCACAAATGTCTGTGGCTCAGTATCTGAGATACTAGTCACCATAGCCAAATAGGATCCAAACCTCACTAGAGGTTTACTTTCTCTGAACTGTTTCTTGGGCTCTCCTACGTTCTCCTTGGCTTCCTTCATGGTCTCCTGAAACCATCTAGGTTTCCTCTTCCTTGAAGTAGTCAAAGGAGAAGTAAGATCTCCCTGCCCAAGAGTATCTGCCTCAGGTCTAGTCTCAACACTCTGAGATCCTGAAGCCTCTTCTCCCTCTGTTTGAACACCCTCTAACTGTGACCTTGAAGCTGTGCAAGGTGACCCTGTCACCCCTGAAACTGGCGTACCGGAAACTTGAGGCTGTGCTCCCTCTGAGACATCAATCGGTGCCTCTGCATCATCCTCCACATTGACTCTTGACTTGAGAGATCTCTGAGAAGCCCTACCCTCCTCAAATCTAACATCTCTGCTTACCACCACTCTCCTCAGTGATGGAATGTAAATTCGGTAGGCTTTGGAAACCTCTGAGTATCCAACTAGAATCCCCTGCTGGGCTGTGGAGTCTAGCTTTGYCCTCTTCTCTGAGGGAACATGAGAATAGGTCAAGCACCCAAAAATCYTGATGTGCTCGACATTGAGGCTCCTACYAGTGAAGGTCTCCTTAGGAGTCATCTTCCCCAAAATCTTGTGGGGACTCCTGTTCTGCAGGTAAACTGCAGTAGCACTTGCCTATGCCCATAGGTAAAGAGACAAACTCTGATCATGCAKCATAGATCTCGCTGCACTTGTGATCGCCATGTTCTTCCTCTCGGCAACCCCATTCTGCTGGGGGTTGTAAGGCATGGTCATCTGTTTTCTGATCCCAGAATGGGCACAAAAGTATACAAATTGATTGGAGGAATACTCACCCTCGTTATCTGACCGCAAGACCTTGATCTTCTTTCCAGTTTGGTTCTCCACAAGAGCTTTGAACTCTTGGAACCTCTTGAAGACCTCACTCTTCGTCTTCAGGAAACAGATCCAGGTCTTCCTTGAGTAGTCATCAATGAATGTGAGATAGTACTCACGACCACTCAAGGACGCCCGAGACATGGGCCCACACACATCTGTGTGTACTAAATCCAATACCCCCGCTGACCCGGTGTCACTACTGGGAAAAGAAGCCTTGGTAAACTTACCAAGCGCACACCCTCTGCAAACATCCTGATGCTCTGAACTGAGCTATGGCACTCCTGTCACAACCTCTCTTAGTCCTCCAAGAGCCCCATGATGAAGGTAAGCCATCCTTCGATGCCATAACTCACATAACTATTTGCTGCTGTCGCTACTCATTGCCAAAGCATGAAGTGGCTGAAAAAGTAATCTAAACAATTTCCTATCCCTCACTCCAATCACCTACCCTGAGGTGAGACAGGACCCCTAAGGGTGTATGAGGACCTCTGTCCCTCTGAAGGACACCTCAAGACCCCTATCCTGGAGGGTGGAAATTGAAATCAAATTCTTCTTCAACCCAGGGACGTAGAGGACATCCCTTAACGAAATAGGTGGCATGCCGTCTCTCTGAAAGGTAACGATGCCAATCCCAACAACTCTGACCAAGGTGTCATCACCAAGATCAATCTCCATCCTGACTTCTGTGTCTGTGAGATCAGTCAAATGCTCCCTCACACCAGTCATGTGGCTCGAAGCCCTGTTGTCCATATACCAGATACTGGGTGCCGTCTCAACTGAAGTGCAACATATGAGGAAGGCACACTACCTCTCAAACAAAGTCTGAAACTCTGCCTCCTTTGCTGTAGCTGCTGTACCACCCTTCTTCTTCTTCCTGTTGGGACACTGTCCAACATAGTGCCCCATCTTCTTACAAACAAAGAACTTCACTTTGCTCATATCTCTCTTCTGCCCACTATTGCTCTCTCCCTGTGGCGTGGCCCTAGATTTGGGACCCTGTCGACCTCCCTTGTCGACCTTCTTCTTTCGCTTTGTCCAGAAGTCTCTGATGTAAGTCTAGTCTCCTCCTGGACGAAATCATCCCACAGTCTCTCCCAAGTAGGCATGATCTCTCTGGCAACAATGCCTCGAACAAATGGACCCCATGGTTTGGTGAAGTTGATTAAGGCTGTCCTCACCATAGAGTCTGGTCCACTATCTCTCCGACAACTGCAAGCTTGTCTTTGATCTGAGTGTATCGGCCAAGGTAAGAAGTAACCGACTCATTCTTGAGCATACAAATGCCCCTGAGTCGATCAGACAGAACCATCTTCCAGTTCTGGTTAGAGCTCTGGTAAAGCTTGCATAAGGATGCCCACATCTCAAATGCATAGTCTTTGCCAGTCAAGTGGGGAATGATGCGATCCCTCACTGCATCACACATCATTCTCTTTGCCTTGTTGTTTCTCTTTCTGAACTTTGCTAACAACACGGGAGCAGTAGCAGTAGCAGGAGGAACAACAACAAGAGCCTCAACTATATCCCATAGTTCGAGGTCCTCTAAGACAAAGACAATCCTGACCTTCCAAGGAGACCAGTTGCTAGCTCAGGCTAGCCTATCCTCCACACGCATTTGAGATGCTGACATGATTGCCCACTGCACTCACCCTGTTACTACAACTGCAAAGGAACGCTGCCTCACTCCTGTCAACACAGGTGTGAAAAGAGGCAGTCGAACAACAACCTCACTCCTAACAATATAGGTGTGAAAAGAGGTCGTAAAAAAAAATCAGCCTCACTCCTAGCAAGTAGGTGTGAAAAGATGCTGATCAAATGTCCAACAACTGTCCTACAACTCTCCACAAAAATTCTGCCAACAAGCTGCCACTAAACACTATCAATGGCTGTCCACAAAATCTGCCCAAAAAATGTCTAGGACTGTCCACAAAATGCTGTCCAAAACTCAGCAAAAATGAGCAAAAATCAGCCACCAAGCTCTGATACCATGAAGATTTTTCCAGGTCCTAACAGGCTGCCATCTATGTTTGTCTTTGACCTCAAGATGGCTCCATGTTTCTGCTGTCACACACTTGTTTGCTGCTGTTTTATATCAGCAAACAGTTCAGGAACTTCATTGCTGTTTTGTTATGGTTACATAGGCCTTTTAGGTGCTCTAGCATGTAGTTTTAGTCACCAACAGATTAGCACATGCATACCATAAAATATGTAACACACCTCTAGATGTTTACTGCTGAAATAATGTTGTTCTAAACACTAGCATACATGAAAATGAACATAGGTATTTTTGGTCAACATGACCCTGGATAAACTCCCCCCGGGGAAAACCAGTTTGGAATATAAGTGTATATATGTGGAGAATAGAAGGTGGAATACAACAAATACATGAAACAAATGAACTTGATACAATAGCAGCTTGTCTCAAGTTGCAACACAAGTCCAAGAAGTAGAGATGTGCCCTCCTCACAAGTTGTCCAATCCACTGAAATGAAGTGCCCTTGCTCCCTGAAGCTCTAGTGAAGAAACCTTTGCACACAAACAAGCAGGTGTGTGCTACCTCTCCACTGAATCTGACCTCAAAGCAAATTGACCACTGCAAGTCCTCCCTGCTATAGGTGCGCCCTCCTCCAAGCAAGAACTACAACCACAAATAAAAGAGGGTCTAAGCCTCCACGGAACCTCCATGAGAGGAGGCGCCCAAGCTTCCCTCAACCATAGCCTCCATCCTCTCCTCAATGCTCTCTCTCAAACTCTCCAAGTGAACATAATAGTGAATGAGCCTCTCCTTGCCCTATGCGCCCTTCTTGAACCTCCATAAGGAAACCTAAAAGATGAGTGGATGAGATCATCCCATCTCATCTCTAATCAAAGGTTGAGATCATCCCACAATAATCTCACTCACAATCCCACTTTGGCTTAAGTTCCCTAAGTTCACTTTATGTCTCCTAATTCACCCACAAAGTGAATGAATAGTCATTTAGGCTAAAATGACCAAATTTCACTTTTGACTTAAATCTCCCAAGTAAAAGTGAAATTAGACATAAAGTACAAGGCACATAATACATAGTACTTCCCACTTGTGTTTAGAAACTCACAAACACAAGGGGACCACTTCCCAAGGTACACAAATCTCAACAGGAAAGAGATCCATTGAAACAAGCTGCGAATCATTTGTAAGAAACAATGAAAAAGATTTGAGCGTACTGTGGATAGGAACTTTATCAAAGAAGGTGAGGAAGTTCTTAACTCCTCCAAGAGAACGAGTGGTCATAAGCGCACAAATGTTACTATGTATCAACTCAAGAGGTTGAGAAGTACGCTTCACATCACAATAACTTGAGGCAACCACTTTGAGAGTATCATCTATGTTCTTTATAACCCATTGATCTGACCAAATGCTTGCTTCTTTCCTATGTAGTTCTTGATAAATGAAGGGGAAGGGCCCATATGCGTAGTGCACATAAGGATGTACATTGTGAGATGATTCCATTAGGGTCAACAATAGAGAAAAGAAGGCGGCTTCATAGTCTTCAGAAGTTTGCATTGATGGACCTAAGAGAAAGAGAAGTATGACTTTTTCTGGAAAAAGTTTGCAATGTGCCCCTTTTTCTCCATAAGAAAGGGTGGAAGAGATTGTTGGCCTTGAAGGATGGTTTAAATCCTAGGAGAAACCGTAAAAAAGAGATGCTTGGGTTTAAACCATAGTGAACCCTAGAAAAAGAGATGATCCAAAAACCTTAGTTCCATAGTCGCAAAGAAGCCTCAGGCAATTTCACTAGCCAAAAATATGTTAGATTTTAGGGAAAATAGAAAACAGTAAAATCCTTTTCTAATTCTGTTCACTAATACAAATATAGATCAACACTTAAAACATTTAACTGAAGCAGATTAAATATAGACAGTTAGATCAGAGCATATGAAAACAAATTTTCTGAATGCAGATTTCAAACAAAATAAATCTTAACTTACCTCTAGTCAATGAAGGATGTACCTGTCACATGTAGATGTTTTCCCCTTTAATATGTTCAGAAATTAGCTTAAAGTCATGGATCAAACTCAAGGGTTTTGATCTTCTATCATGATATTAGGTAGACAGTTTTGCCTAGGAGGACCACATACAGAGCTGATGCAAATACCCACAACAAACTATCCAAAACTGAACTGTAATACACTACAACAACAAAACCCTTCAAGCCAAAGATGGTACCAGCAAAATAGAGACAACAGAGAGAAACCCTTCAAGAGGAAATGCACCAACAAATAGGGACACCAAAGAGCACCTGCAAGCAAGGAGGAGGAGCCAACAAGCTGACAGGTAAGTGGCACCCTCAACACACACAACGACAGTCCAAAGTGTGCCCAAAGGAAGGGCTGCGACACCTACAACAGTCCGCAACTCCTTTAGATAGTCAAGGGAACAGTTCGCGGCTTCTTAGACAGTCAAAGGAAGTCCGCGGGAGCCAAAGTGAAGTCCACGACAGCCAAAGGAATCCGCAACAAGCAAAGATAGTCATGGAGAGGTCCGTAGCACCTCTAAAACAACAGGCAGAAACAAATTGAAGCTCCCAGCGAATAGAAGAACAAGTGTCTAAAACAATGCTGCATATCTGAAAGAGAAAGAGCACTAGAGAAGCTGTACCATCACCAAGAAAGACAAACTGAGTTAGCCGCAACAACAATAAGAATAGGAAGAATGAAGAGTGTGTGTGTGTAAGAATGCTAGAGTGAGGGTTTCTTTTATTGCTAAAGAGAGGGGTTAGGGCTAAAATTAAAACAATTAATTAATGAAATTTTAATTAATATAAATATTAATTAAAAGTCAAATAAGTCAAAGTGACTTATAAAAACCCAACACCATATCAAACAAGAAGGGAAACAAAAACAAGCAAGGGGGAACTTCAAGACCAAGTCAAGGGGGTCCTCTTCAATGGCAAAACATGTCCACATAAGTCTCATAATCGCTTATAAACTTTTATCATCACTGCCTAAGGGGAAACATCCATGATGTGGTTATGTCCATCTTCGTGGCTGCTCCTAGGTCTCATGGACCATCTCGAGAGAGAGGAAGAAGATCACACATCATCACATCTTGGTACACAACCAAGAACTACCTGGTCCAAGACCAGGGTACCCCAGAACACATCTGGGGGCCCTAGAACACATCTAGGGTCTTTCATCCACTAAGGTACAAGACCAAGGATCAACCCAAGCGTTTAAGCAAGGATTCACTGGAACACATCCAAGGGCCCTAGAACACATCTAGGGACTTACATCATCAACCACCAAGGAACACATCCAAGGATCAATCCAAGCACCGAGCAAGGATTCCTTGGAATGCATCCATGGGCCCTAGAACACATCTAGGGACTTACTGCTTGGTCCTTGACCAAGAACCCCAGTAATACACTGGGGGCCCACACTATGGTCTTTCGCCATGGCTCAAACTACTTGGTCCCAAACCAAGAAACCCAGGAGTGTACTGGGGGCCCTAGATCTCAGCCAGGGTCTTATGCCATCCTCTCGGAGAATGGCTCTTGTAGCTGCACTAATTTCAACAAAATATATGGATGAGCTCTTGAGTTAAGAAGTGAGATTCACACATGCTTTGATACCATGTTGAGATTTGCAAGAAATAGCGAGAGAATCTAATGACACCAACACAAACCCAAGTTCTTTCCATGTTCTTCAATAAAGAGAAGAACCAACTATCGCTAGGGCAATGCAACACTTGAAGAGAAATTAGCCAAGAAGAGCACCACCATAGAAAGAGTGAACCCAAAAACAAGTGTGCTAGATATAAGATGAGATAAATTTATTAATATCCAACGAATGACCACAACAATAGGTCAATGGAGCCCTACAAAGTACAACAATGTGGATACAAAGTGGGAGCACAAAAGTCACTTCTATAAAAGCAAGAAAAAGCAGATCTAATCTCTAAGAACTAAGATCTAAGCTCTAAGAACTAAGATCTAAGCTTTAAGAACAAAGTTGAAAAAGAAAAGAGAAGGCCACTTGAAGAGGGAGTACCAAAGAGATATACAACTGCGTGTGTATTGTTGAGGGCCAAAAACCTCAAAGGGAGAAATGTCATGTTCAAGGGTGCAAGGAAGAGAAGATCATTATTTGTTGGAGCTATCATTTGGTATAGAGGAGGAGATGGAGATGTACGTCCCTCCTCCAAGTCTACAATCTCATATGTGCATCTCTCCTAACATCCAAGGCCATAGAGAAGAAACTTTGGATGGATTACTGGCTATATGAAGTGGAAGAACTTGGTTGTAAAATGTGTCGCTACTTGGAAGAGGAAGCCCACCGTTGGGGTCTAGAGTAACTCGACTGTCCACTGGTGTGGTGTTAACTATCACAACCTCTAAGATGACATCTTTGTAGAGGTCTCGAAGATGTAGGATGGCTTGTTGGTAGAGGGTATACGATCCCTTGAGATATCACATATCTAGAAACATAAACAATGTTGCTTTTGGCTTGCCGCTTGGAGCCATTGTTAGATGGGAGCATCAAAAAGAAAGATGTGGTGGTCTTGAGGGTGTCCGACGAGGGGTTCTCATAGAGAGAAATAAACCCGAGCACAAGAGAGTGCAACACTTGATAGGTGCCCTTCGACAAATCACATTAAGAGTGAAAAAGAATAATATGATGATAAATTACAAATATGTGTACAAGGTTGGCCTTAGCCAAACCTAGAAATATAATAATGATTAAAATATAAGGGTGGTCATGCTCGAAAGTGAAGCTTACACCATTTTCAACAATTGGTCCCTTGCGAATTGTACATAATGACTTGTGTGAACGTGTGGACAAGCCCTCACTATCAAGGGTGAGATACATTCAAACCTTTAGTGATGATTTCTCTAGATGCACATGGTTCTATTTTCTTAAACAAGTGTTATGTTCTAAAGGAATTTTGGAAATTTATATCCGTGGTTGAGAATCAATGCTTTCATTCTATCAAAATTCTAAGGACTCAAAATGATGGTGAATGTGTTTATCATGCCTTTTGAAGATTTTTGAGGTCGTATGGGCTGCCCAATAGGCCTGTCATTTGACCTCTTGTTAGGCACTAAGTTTGGGTACTTTCAAATTGTTTTTCTCGTTGTTTTAGGACATCCTTCTTGCTGTTCAAAACAGCCCACTAAATCTGAACTTTTCCCTCTCAAAATCTGCCCACAAAACTTTGGTTTGATGCTCTTTAATGCCTCTTGTTATAAGGATTAATTATGGATGGTTTTGCTGTCCAAGTTAGCCTCAATAATATGCATTAAACATCAAACACACCTCTAGGATCTTTAACAACTTACGACTGAAAATACTAAGCAAACATGACAAATAAACACATGTAGTTTTTGGTCAACATGACCCTGGGTTTGAAAACCATTAAGAGAGCAGATTTATTATAGAGATCTTTAAGCAAACATAGTACAGCAAATACATGCACAAAGGAACCTGATACACTTGCCAACTCCTCACAAGTTTGGCATGGGTTTCTTTCTTGAAGTGCGCCCCCTTCTTGGGATTTGCGCCCTTCACATTTGCTGCCTGCTAGTGTAGACTTGCGCCCTCCCTTTGTTTGAATAACTTGCTGCTGAAGTGTGCCCTCAAACCTTTATGCGCCCTTCCTCCACAACAAGCAACCTCTCCTCANGGTTTGAAAACCATTAAGAGAGCAGATTTATTATAGAGATCTTTAAGCAAACATAGTACAGCAAATACATGCACAAAGGAACCTGATACACTTGCCAACTCCTCACAAGTTTGGCATGGGTTTCTTTCTTGAAGTGCGCCCCCCTTCTTGGGATTTGCGCCCTTCACATTTGCTGCCTGCTAGTGTAGACTTGCGCCCTCCCTTTGTTTGAATAACTTGCTGCTGAAGTGTGCCCTCAAACCTTTATGCGCCCTTCCTCCACAACAAGCAACCTCTCCTCAAACAATGGCTGCATTCTCCACAAAAAACGTGTCTGCTAGACTTCCACCCCTATTACACAAGTGCGCCCTCCATCTAACAAGAGTGCCTAGCCTCCATTAATTCTTCTCCAAACCAGCTTATGCACTCCTCAACAAGTGCACCCTAGTTCTCCTCTCCAAACCATCACTCCTCTCTTCTCTTCACTCCTCTCCTCCTCACCCATTTCTCTCAAGTGATCAAGTGAACAATAAATCTCTTCCTTATCCTTTTGCCTCCTTTAGCCTTCCTTAGGCCAAACCTAAAAGATCAA
This sequence comes from Picea sitchensis, assembly GCA_010110895.2. Lineage (NCBI taxonomy): Eukaryota > Viridiplantae > Streptophyta > Pinopsida > Pinales > Pinaceae > Picea > Picea sitchensis. The sequence goes on along the minus strand of SNQJ01S0004626.1, from coordinate 77,789 downwards.
TTGCTTAGATTAGATATAGCCAAGTCTAATTAATGGGTGAGATCACTTCTCATAAATTTCACTTAACCGACTTTACTTATGTTTTCATAGTTTGCTTTATGTCTATTAATTCACACACTTGTGAATTAATTATCACTTTATGACTTAAGTAACAAATTTCACTTTATGACTTAAGTGAATAAAGTCAATGTGAAATTTGAACATAAAGTAAAGGTATAAGGGTAATAGTCCCCCCCTTTGTGTTTAGAGACTCACAAACACAAGGGGACCACTTTCCAAGGTACCCAAATCTCAACACTCCCTCTTACTGAGGAAAGTCTCTCACCCCTCCAATCTTGTCCCTGCAGTGGACATCCTTGCATGCTGGAAAAGACTAGGTGAATATGGCTGTAACCTGATCATCGAAAGTGGCCTCTAACTTTGATCTGCTCGACCTGCACGATCTCTAGATGGAAGTCCATCCCCACCTATCCAAGATCTCCTTGAATCAAAGTCCTTGATCCAAGCTTTGATATTGGCATCTCACCAAAAATCTTGATCTTGGCATCTCACCAAAGATCTCTACCTTGGCATCTCACCTAGGATATCTACCTTGGCATCTCAGCAAAGGTCCCTTGCTCTTGGCATCTCACCAAGAGTCTCTCGATCTTGGCATCTCACCAAAGATACTCACCTTGGTCTCTCACCAAGCGAATTCCACCTGAAGCGGAATCTGAAACTGATCTGCTCGTCTCCATAGCCAAATGGGACCCAAACCTCTCTGGTGTCTTGCTCTCTCTAACCAATCTCTGAGGCTCTCCATCAAATTTCTGCAAAGTAGTCTGTGGCCCTGAAGCATCTGCATCAACTGTCTGTATACTCAACAACTCTGAAACTGAAGCTGTCCCGGGTGGATCAGTCACCCCTTAATACGATGTACTCGATAACTGAGTCTGAGTCCCTTGAGTTGCAACACTCTGAATTTGCGGGACCTCCTCAACTCTGTCTATGCACCAACTGTTGGATGGTTCTCAACTATTAAACAACAACCCATGAAAGCACACTCCCTCTCAAATTGAGCAGTGAACTCCTCCTCTACTGTCGCTGCAGTACCACCCTGCTTCTTCTTCTTCTTGGGACACTGTCCAACATAGTGCCCCATCTTGCCACAAGCAAAGCATTTCACTTTGCTCATGTCCTTCTTTTGCCCTCCTCCTCTCTGCTGCTGCTGCTTGGCCCCTCCTTTGGGACCCTGTCCGGTCTTCTCCTTGCCTTTTGTCACAAAGGCAAGATCACTCTCATCACCATCTCTAACACCTTGCTGTTGACTAGTAGATGTGGAACCATGCCTCAGCTCCTCCTGCACGAAGTCATCCCAGAGCCTCTCCCAACTGGGCATATTCTCTCTAGCCACAATGCCTCGCACAAAATTCTTCCAAGGTTTGGTGAAGCCATTTAAGGCTATCCTCACCAACACCGTGGGATCCACAATTTCTCCAACAGTTGCCAACTCATCACGAGTCTGAGTGAATCTTGAGAGGTATGAAGTAACTGACTCAACCTTGATCATTTTGATGTTCCTCAGCTTCTCCTGAAGCACCATCAATCTGTTCTGGTTAGAGCTTTGGTAAAGTTTGCATAATGAGTCCCGCATCTCATAAGCAAACGCCTTACCAGACACACGAGGTATGATATGGTCTCTAATCGCATCAAAGATAGTTCTCTTTGCTTTGATATTCCTCTTCCTGAACTCTGCCACCAACAAAGGAGCAGTAACAGGTGGAAGAACCACAGGGGCAGATACAATGTCCCATAACTCTAGTTCCTCCAATATCAAAACAATTCTGGCCTTCCAAGGAGACCAATTGCCAACACCTGCTAGCCTATTCTCCACCCTCAATACCGCCACTGACATGGCTGCCCACTACTACCAAAACTGATCTGATCCGAGCAAAAGAAAACTGCCTCTAACACACCAATCTCAAGTGTGAAAAGAAGCTCCCAACCTTGTGTAACAATCTGCCACCTGTTTGCTTCACAAATCAGTCCACTCTGCAGCCCTTAAGCTCTGATACCTTGAAGATTTTTTTTTTGAGGTCCTATGGGCTGCCCAACATGGCTGTCATTTGACCTCTTGTTGGGCACTATGTTTGGGTACTCTCAAACTGTTTTTCTCGCTGTTTTAGGACAGCCTTCTTGCTGTTCAAAACAGACCACTAATTTTGAACTTTGCCCTCTCAAAATCTGCCCACAAAACTTTGGTTTGATGCTTTTCAATGCCTCTTGTTATAAGGATTAATTATGGATGGTTTTGCTGTCCAAGTTAGCTTTCAATAACATGCATTAAACATCAAACACACCTCTAGGATCTTTAACAACTTACAACTGAAAATACTAAGCAAACATGACAAATGAACACATGTAGTTTTTGGTCAACATGACCCTGGGTTTGAAAACCATTAAGAGAGCAGATTTATTATAGAGATCTTTAAGCAAAAATAGTACAGCAAATACATGCACAAAGGAACTTGATACACTTGCCAACTCCTCACAAGTTTGGCATGGGTTTCTTTCTTGAAGTGTGCCCCTCTTCTTGGGATTTGCGCCCTTCACATTTGCTGCCTACTAGTGTAGACTTGCGCCCTCCCTTTGTTTGAATGACTTGCTGCTGAAGTGCGCCCTTCCTCCACAACAAGCAACCTCTCCTCAAACAATAGCTGCGCCCTCCACAAAAAACGTGCCTGCTAGACTTGCAGTTGCGTTCCTATTACACAAGTGTGCCCTCCATCCAACAAGAGCACCCAGCCTCCATTAATGCTTCTCCAAACCAGTTTGCACCCTCCTCAACAAGTGTGCCCTAGTTCTCCTCTCCAAACCCTCACTTCTCTCCTCCTCACCCATTTCTCTCAAGTGATCAAGTGAAAAATGAATCTCTTCCTTACCCTTTTGCCTCCTTTAGCCTTCCTTAGGCCAAACCTAAAAGATCAATGGCTTAGATTAGATCTAGCCAAGTTTAATCAATGGGTGAGATCACTTCTCATAAATCTCACTTAGAAACCCACTTTACTTAAGTTTCCATAGTTTGCTTTATGTCTATTAATTCACCCACTTGTGAATTAATTGTCACTTTATGACTTAAGTGACAAATTTCACTTTATGACTGAAGTGAATAAAGTCAATGTGAAATTAGAACATGAAGTAAAGGTATAAGGGTAATAGTCTCCCCTTTGTGTTTACAAACTCACAAACTGTTAGAATTTAAGGGCAAAATGTAGACTATCTAGAAACATAAATAATTTTAATTTAATTTCTAAACATTTGCTACTATAATTCTGGATCAGCAACACATTTAAAATTTCTGATGTAAAATCTAATAACATAAATTTGAATATTACCTTAGCCAAACAAAGAACAAAATTACCTGATATGCTGCTGTTATCCTCTTTGATGTATACTCAGAAAAAGCTTTAAGGGATCATGGACTCAGGGTAGATCTCATCATGATCCTTAGGACAAATTGCCAAGAAGACTTTTTAGGGTAGTAAATCAGAAAACTAACCCGCTGGTTGATAATCAAGAGGCCATGCCAATCATCAAGTAATAGGGCTAAAACAGGACACCACTGTCCAGCCTAGTGGCTGAAAGGAGGCCACAAACAGCCTTAATAAACTCAACCCAAAAAACACAAAAACTGCTACAGCAAAAACAAAAATATCAGCAGTTCCAGGGTAGCCCTAACAAACCCTTACTAGGGTTACTTGCAGACAAGGAGATGCAACAATTCAAGGGCGACACCAGCAGAAAGTTGAGGCATCAACAATGAGGCAGCAAAGCAGCACAAACAAGACGACACCAACAAGACAGGGCGACACCAGCAAGAGGAACGCCTACTCAGCAAAGCGGCACCAGTAAAAGGCTACGGTTGGCTGGGAAAAGACCCTTAGGGTCAACAACAAGCTTAAAGCTGGAGAGGGGAAACCCATGGTGGCTGTAGCAGACTAGAACACACCAATAACTTGTCCTAGAAAGGGCTGCAACCACTTAGCAAACTGAACAAGAGAGCCGCAGAAAAACCTCAGACGAAAAACTCGGCTAGGAGAGAGTGTGAGTGTAGTGAGTGAGGAACATGTTACTTTAATTTATAGTTTTGGTAGGTAGGTTAGGGCTAGCTCATTAGTCCTAACTTTAGGGTTAGGTTTAAACCTTAACATTAAAATAAATAATATTTTAACTTTTAAAATATTAAAAGACAAGTCAAAGAGAGGGGTTTCAAAATTAGGGCGGCTAGCTTTCTTTACAAGGAATCGAACCAACACCCAAACAACAATTAAGGGGGGCGTAACTCAAGCCAGGGGTTTCAAAACAATGAGACAAGGTCAAAAGGTAAGTTCTTCTTTAATGGCAGAAATGTCCACATGAGTCTCATGATATAACTTACAAGCCTTTTTCATCCCAACATACGAGGAAGGTCAAATGATGTGATCATTTTCTTCTTCTTAACTGCTCCTAGGTCACATGGACCATCTCGAAGGTCACACATCATCTCGGCTTGGTACTCAACCAAGAAATTGCCTGGTCCTAGACCAGGATACCCCATAATACATCTGGGGGCCCTAGATCACAACTAGGGTCTTATCCACCAAGGTACACAACCAAGGATCAACCCAAGCATCGAGCAAGGATTCCCTGGAACACATCCARGGGCCCTAGAACACATCTAGGGACTTATATCATCAAACTGCTTGGTCCTTGACCAAGAACCCCARCAATACATTGGGGGCCCTAACTAGGGTCTTTTTCCATGGCTCTAACTGCTTGGTCCCAGACCAAGAACCCTAGGAGTGTACTGGGGGCCCTAGATCACAACTATGGTCTTTGCCATCCTCCTGGAGAATGGCTCTTGCAGCTGCATTAATTTTAACACAAACACAAGGGGACCACTTTCCAAGGTACCCAAATCTCAACACCTTTGAGTCTCTATGCACCAAATCTGACATTATATGCCAACACATAGTACCTTACACCCGTCAACAAAACATCCTTACACCCTCAACTAAACGATATTGCTGAAAGTCAAAATCACAACTTTGTTGAGATGGGCAGATGCATGCTTCATTGGGAAGGACCTGATTATAAGTTTTGGGTGAACATAGTTACTTGTGTAGCATATATCATCATTCTCATTCCTACTAGTGCTGTTATGAATGCAACTCCTGAATTAGTTTAGGGTGGAAAGAATTCAAATGTTGCTCATTTCATGGGTTTTAGCTATGATGCCTGGGATGTCTTTTTGGGACACTGGAGCCCAAGAGCCACAGATGCATCTATGTAGGTTACAATGAGTATTCAATGATTTACTGTTTGTATGATCATTAGGAGGGATGTTATGTTTGACGATAATCCCTCTGCTTCAGCTTTGCCGCCTCCTGTTTCTTCTGTTTTTGCTGATCTTGTTTTACCTAATGATTTCCATGTCCCTTGTCTAGATGCTTCTACCGATGATGAAGATGTTGAGAAACATCCTCAAGATGTTTCCTCCACATCTACATCTTCTTCTTCTCTTGATGATGGGTATCCTTGTGATGTTGCCAACTCAGCTTCATCATTTTCAGATAATGCAGTTTGTCTCTCTAAATGGGACATGGAAACTCTTGAAATGAGTGCTTCTGATTTGGGTGACATTTTTGAACCTCGATAGCACCATGATAAAAGGCAACAAATCAATTTTGCTCTTATGTTGAGGTCATGTTGTTATCACCTGGCAATACCCTTAAACGAAAGAACCCAAAGGTGTCTGGATAACTGTCGGGGAGTAGGTCCGCATCATTGATTTAGCTTCCTCTCATTTCTGAATTGGTGCATGCCAATTTGGGCCGGGGGGGGGGTCTGCCTAGATGATTTGAGGCTTCAAGCTTCAGTTTGTAAGTAGCACTCTAAATATGCAATATAGCTTGCTGATCTGCAATAAAATACTCAAAATATGCACTTTTCTTCTTCAAATCAGCATGAATAAACTTCAGATTTATAATTAGATATGTTCAAATAATGCAGAAAGGTCATAAATATGCAATAATCTCCCCTGTTTCTGCACTATAAGTTGCTGAACAACAAATAAAATTGATTAAAAACACAAGGGAAAAACCTTAAATGAATGTTCTACCGCTGATATAAGTTACACCCCTTTCAAATCTGCAAGTACATTCGAAAATCAGTGATGATATTCTACTATTTTTTCCCTTGAAAATACTTGTAAATCAATCGTTTTTAATGATCGCTGCCTTGTCCTTGGAAGAATCTTGTTAAACGAAAAGGAAACTTGCAAAGAAAAAGAAAATATATAGTCTCACAAGTCTGGGAACTTCAGAAATAAATTTTTTAACATGCAAGAACTATGCTAGATGGAATTCTTACACATGATCTCATATTATTCGCCAAAAGTTGCCAATTTGATCTTCATCATTGAGAGTTGTAGAAAGAACAAAGTTTACAAGTCCACACACTCGAGGATCTTGGGGGATAGGGAGAATGATGTCAAGAGTTTGACAATCTCTTCACACGATTTGAAGTTCAACTATGGTAGTGATTGGGGGAAATTCAATCTGTACAATAGCACAAGTGCTTGCTCAAAAATCTATGTACTATGAAGTGAAAAGAATGGAAGCAAGAAGATGGAAGGATGGAGATACTGATGATCAAATTATTTTGCTTGCACTCCTTATAGCCAAGAGGAAATCTTTTCCTAGAAAGAAAGTTTGCTTGGAGCACAAGTCACCCTACAAAATGATTGTTTGGAGTAGAAGTCACCTTGGACAAACACCTTGGAAAAACATTGCAAGATTCCATTTTCATAAAAGCATGCCAAATATATTGCCCATGGATTGATACACTTGCTTTACCACGGCATGGTAACTTGCGCTTGTAGGTAAACATAACCCACTACTCCCTTTATAACTCATGCAACTTGTTACTTCTATTAATAGACCTCAAGTGGAGCACAATCTTGGATCAAAATGGCTAAGATACGATCCATAAGAACACATTGGATAAGACTCCAAAAACATAATGGAAAAACATCTCAAAAACCACATACCAAAGATAGACTAGGATGCTCATCTCTTGTGAAAAATAGATCTGCATCCAAAAATAACAAAGTGCTCGGACTCCTTTGAAAATTGAAAGACATCTCCTCTTCTAGAAAAACAATCTTGGGGGACTTGCTATTTTTAGAAATGGCAGAAACTTTAATTTTGACCTAATTTTGCAGTTTATTGGAATCACTTGAAAATTTTGGATTTTTTTCTCCATCACCACAGGAACCAAAAAGTGAAATCCTAATTTTGACCTGCTTTTTGATGTTATCCCTTCACCAAAATTTGCACACATGCTCTCCTCCATAAATGGTATCCAAAATGTAATTAGTTTCCAAAAAGCGAAAAACCTGATCTTGTGTTTTCTCCGATCATTACCAAAACTAATGCATATGCACTTTTGCAGAAAGGGTATTTAAAAACACCACTAGTTTCCAAAAATAGGAACTTTCAAAAAATACAAATTTTCTCAAAGAATCTCGAAAATCTGGAAATAACCTTTTGTAGTGCTCTCCTTCCCATGCTTGCACTAAGTATTGCATGTCACATGCAAGCATGGGAAACCTACTAAACTCGAGAAAATATCAAACTCTGTATTGGTACGAGTGTGCAATGATCCCTAAAGAAAACTACTATGAAGACTTAATGCAAGAACCCGTTCAACCTTTAACTCCGAGAATAAAGCTTTGTGACCTCATGCTAAGTCTGGCTAAAGCACTCATGAACCATAGATGAAGAACGAACTGATGAGTTGTCGATGCCGCATCAATTGCTAATTTATCCACAAGCCACAGATGTTGAATCAATCAAGATGAACTTTTGAGAAATTCATTTTGAGTAATAACATCACTCATGATCCTCAGTGTTGTGTAGAGGCTTGTAACAAATGGGAAGATGCCATGGAAGATGAATAAAATTCTCTAATGAAAAATCAAGATTGGGAGTTGGCACCTCTCCCTATGGAAGTGTGTTGTTTGTTGTAAATGGATCTATAAAACAAAATTCTCCTCAGATGGTTGAATTGAGAAGCACAAAACTCACTTAGTTTCTCAAAGTTTTTTGCAAAATAAAGTTATTGATTACATTGAGGCTTGTTTCCTTGTTGCCAAGATGGACACAATTTACATCATTTTGTTGCTTGTTATTAGTTTCCATTGGGACCTTGATTAGATGGGTGTTAATCATTTTTCCTTAATGGGGATCTCCATGAAATCTATATGCAACAACCACATGTTTTGTTAAAGATGGTACTGTTACAACAAAATCTAGCACTCCTATATGATGTAAAGTTCTAAGAATCAAGGGGCTAGTTTTGTGCGCTTAGGGAGGCTACCCACTGTCACCTCAGTAGATCTTCCTCACAATTTTGGTTGGCTCTTCTCCAACTCAAAGGGGGCTTCCCTAAGGTTAGGATTGCTTAGGCTATGGAGTGGAGGCTCAAGGTGATTTTGTGAAGAGTTAGCCTAAGTGAAACAAATGGTTGTAGTGAAATGGAAAATGAGTGGTGTGAGGAAGGTGTATGAAGGTAGAAACCCTAGGACCAAGTGCTAATCCATATCTTCAGAAAAATGGAGTCAAAAGGCATGGAACTAAGAGGGCTAATGCATGAGTGTGTAAGGCAAATGAAGGCTGCTATGCATGCCATAAATCAGCTTTAGCTTGCTGAAAATTGATGCTGAAAATTATCCTTGGAGAGCTAGGGATGCTACTCAAAAACAAAGCCATGAAGGTGATGTTGTATTAATTCAAGCAACAACCTAGTTTGTTAGATGCAAGCTTATGTTGATGTTTTGTAGCATCGAGAGGTATTCCCACATTGGCCTCGGTGTCGGGCATGTGGGAATCTTTGTTGACACTCACATTACACTTTTATTTTGTGAAAACCCCTCTTGTATGGAGTCGAGACTTGTGTTGGGGCACATCCACTTGGAGGAATAAACAATTCTAATTTAATGTTGAGTTTAGAAGGGGTTACTAAACTCACTCATTAGACTCCTATAAAAGGAGATGCAATGTGAAGAGACTTATCACATCTCATTGTGACATTTTTATCTTGTCATTATGGTGTTGGCATGAGTGAGTGAGCACTCTTGCCAAGGAGATTGGGGTGGAAATTTCGGCAAAGGAAATTCTTCACTTGGACAAATCTGGCCTAGGGTTTTCTGTTTTGCTTTTCTGATTTTTTTAGCCAAGAGAGAGAGGTCGCACATGTGAGCTCACATGTGTGAGAGGAGCAGTAGAAGAGGTCACATGTGTGAGCCGTACAGTTCGTACGGCACGTGTAGATCGTACTACAACATAAACAGGCTACACGTGTGATTCGTACACAGTCCGTATGACACGTGCAGACTGTACAGCTGATCAGGCAGGCCGTACAGCAGGTGACGTCTGTAGTCGTACAGGGTGACGTCAATAGGGTACAACAAATTTGTAAGTTGGAAGGGTTTTTCAGAATTTTCTGAAGTTGTAATTTTGCTAAGAGCACTGGCTTTGTCCTCGGAAATACTCAATCTGAAATATTTTACAGAACATAAATTGTGTCGCTTGTGTATGGATGATTTCTCTCTCTGATCTTTGTGCTTCCACTATAATTTTTCTATCAAAATTTCAGTGTAAAAGTATTTAGTGATAACAACCCAAGATTATTGTTTGAGGTCACTTGGAAGTAATTTTCAGATCTGAAATTGAGTGCATTGATTGCTTGGAAATTTTGACAGCTTAATCTAACAACAATGAATATAAGTGGAATCAAATTCTCACATTACATTATCCAAATGGTAGATACACCATTACAAGGCCTTCATAAGATAGATAGATGCAATACCTCACATAAATTTTTGCATTACCTCCAAGATAGATAGATAGATTGCAATACCTCACATAAGATAGATGCAATACCTCCATTCTTCTATTAAGGCCTTCATAAGATAAATAAAGCCTCCCATAAGATAGATGCAATACCTCCAATCTTCTATTAAGTTTGCAAAATGATGTACAATGTTTCCCAAGGGGAGAGCTCCAGAGCTCCTCAATCCCAAAATCTCCACCATCAAAATAGAGAGATAGCTCCTCTTTATATAGAGTGAGTCTCCTCTCTCATACAAATAAAATATTATTATATTCTAACTAACTCCATAATAAATCCAACAAATATTCTTATAATGGACTAGTTAGATTTCTCCTAAATCCATTATTGACCATGTTACATCATATGGAAATTAGCCTCTCAAAGGCAATTCGTCCTCATCCAAAAATAGTAGTAGTATGCACCAAATAATGCTCATGAAGGGGGCGCACCACCAAAAATAGGCATCAAACCATGTCAAATGCCAAGTGTCCACATGGAATGTGCCCTCAAAGAATGTGTATGCATGCAATCACTCCATGTGTGAATTCCAAGGTAACCAATTCCGTGGATGAATGTGTAAGATTCCAAGTGGATGGAGTGCAACAAGATAAACCCCCTTCCCCCCACCTTGGTCNCCAAATAATGCTCATGAAGGGGGCGCACCACCAAAAATAGGCATCAAACCATGTCAAATGCCAAGTGTCCACATGGAATGTGCCCTCAAAGAATGTGTATGCATGCAATCACTCCATGTGTGAATTCCAAGGTAACCAATTCCATGGATGAATGTGTAAGATTCCAAGTGGATGGAGTGCAACAAGATAAACCCCCTTCCCCCCACCTTGGTCACCAACAAACCCGCTTTCCCCCTTCTCGACCACCCACCCACCCACCACCCCATCCCTGCCCCCCTCCTCCCCCTCCTTACGCTATAGGATGGGCGTCGACCTGTGTCTCGACGAGGAGACAATGGTGTGGGAGGGCGGGAGCGTAAGTGGGAGGGCTGTGTGGGGGAGGGGGGGCAAGGACGGGGCTATTATTATTTTTATATTTTTTAATTTCAATTTTATTAAAAATAAATTAAAATTTTTCTTTTCTAATAATTTCTTCAATTATAATTTTTAATTTTCAAATAAAATTTATTTATTTATTTAATTTTATATTTTTAGTTTAAAAATTATTATTTTTAATTTTTTTTTAAAGATCTATTTTTATTTTTAATTTTTTTAAAGTTTTAGAATTAGTTTTTAAAATTTTTGTTTAATTTCTCTTTTTTAATAAATTTTGAGCTTTTAAATTTTTTTTTTTTCTTTTAAAATGCTTGATTTTTAAATTAAAAAAAATGTGTTTTATCTCTTTGTTTAGGGGCTCTTCATTTTATATTTGTTTTATTATTATTATTATTTTCCTTTTCTATGATTTTGTTTGCAATAGTGTCAGTTTTTAGCCCATAATCTCAAAAGCTTTGCAATTTTAAGCCCGAAAAAAAAACAAATGTGCTACTTGTGGCACCGTGTTTGGATTCAGAGGTTGATTTCGTGATTTTGGTTCGCAACGATACCGATTGTCAAGGCCACAGTTTCAAACAAGTTGTAATGTTAACTCCGAAGAAAAGGGGTGCTAGTGTTAGCACCATTTTTTGTTTCATGGGTTGATTTTAAGGTTTCATTTGGAATAGTGTCAGTTGTCAATTCCACGATTTCAACCTTGAAAAAAAAGGGTATTACTGGTAGTGCCACTTTTTCAAACAAGGGTATTTTAACCGCCCCCTTGAAAAGGGCGCTACTGGTAGTGCCACTTTTTGAAACAGGGGTCCATTTGGTGTTTTTTTTACAAAAAAATGTGTATTTTGGGCCAGAGGTCTCATTTTGAGGTCATAGTTCTCATTAAGTTAGTAACTATGTTGCATGCCCATACTCCATGAAATAATAATATATATATCTCCAAGAATAGCAAGAAATGTCTCCACAAGTGCGCCCTCCAAGAATATCAAAATATAGCAAGAATAAACCTTCCACATGTGCACCCTCCAAGGATAATCTCCAAAAATAGAAAGGAGACCAAGTACAAGAGCATGCCAAGTCACACATGTGACCCTCCTCACGTGCCACACGCCTCCCAATAACTACCTCCATAACCACCCAAATAAAATAATATATACTTACTAAGTCAAAGAGGTGAGGGCACTGTCCAATGATGGTCAAAATATGCCAAGTGTAGCTGAAATATCCATGCAATAAAGATGAGAGAGCACCTAGAAGAGGTGCGCCCTAGAAAACTATGCCATGTGACTACCTCAACCACCCAACAAAACATAAAATATTCTCCAAGTGAAGTGCACCCTAGGATAACGTGTTGAGGTGGTTAGAACTCATCAATAGAATACTCCTCCATATGCCATGTCATAAAGGTGTCCAACCAACCCAAGAGAGTGCACCTTAGAGAAGTGTGCCAACCTCTCTAAGAAACCAATAAAATATTACATGCCTTGAAAATTGTGCCCAAGAAGGGGACGCACCAATAGAAAGCTTCAACTAAGTCCAAATAGACACTCCAAGTGCGAAAAGGAAGCATATAAAATAGGGTGCCTAAGCTATTGACTTTAATTTGGATAAATTAGATTTAACATTTGAATGGTTTAATCAACCTCAACACGTGTGCACAAAGCTTAATACAAGTATAACCATAGTCCTCCTCCCAATTAGTCACCAACAAATTCAATCACCATGAACATGTGTGCCAATGAGGGTTACAGTTTCATAAAGTGTTATACCATGTAAATAAAAGATGTTCTCTCCAACAAAACCCCTCTATGATAACAACAAAACATAAGGTCCAACCTAAAGCGCATCACCACCAAAGGATGATTAAATCAAAATCACTATCTAATCTTAGGAAAATGTTAGATCACCATGAAATCATAATGTAATACCCCCTCTCTAACTCAAACTTAGGAAATAACATATCAATGAGGGTACTAACATCATGAAACACCTTCCCCCCTAGGTGATGTCTAGCAAATGTGACATTATAAAGTTAAATCACCTAGGAAAATCCCACAAAGGCAACATGAATCATCCCACCATAGCAACATCATAATAGAAAAGGACATAATAAAAAGGCTAACCCATCCAACCATTAGTGTGTCTCCCATCACACATCCAACATATAAAGACAATGTAGAACACCCCTTCTAGTGACACCAAATAATACCACACCGTCATGCAAAAGTCACTAGGAAACTTCAACACTCAACCATGGGGCTAGAACCATGGGAGGAGGGGGTGGGGGTGGGAGGAGCGCACCCCCACAACATTGGTTCCGAAATCTTCACCGGATGAAGGAGGTTATCATCAAGGGCGGATAACTTGTAATGTCTTGTATTTCCAGAAGTCATGCTTAACGTGGAATGGTAGTGATATTGTTTAATCATGACTTGTGGCCCTACTGGCCCTTAATGTCATCATTTGACTCAACCATTTGGTTGATCTACCCACCTAGCCACCTCATCTAACACTTGATGTTGACCATTAGATACGATGGTAGTTGAGATCATTGTTTAAAACATTGACATTGAGAAAATATCATTGAAGGTCCATAAATAACTTATCAGAAACATCGGTGAAAAAATTAGCAAAACTCGATAAATCATGGAAAGCATTAAAAAATACAAAATAAATCCATTTTTTGTAGGTTTTTAAACTTATAAACCAACATCAACATTTAATAAACACGCTGGCACATAAATATGGAAAAATCACTGATATATATATATATATATATATATATATATATATGATGTAGTGGATGCCAAATAAAAAGTGATAAATCAAAGTTGATATTGAATCCTAAACCTTGATAGCTGTCCAATCAAGGACTCAAAAGTGGACAACCAATACAAAATGGCATCAAATATATAAATGTGTCTCATCATCATGAGTCATCTACAATGACAAATCTAGTAGCTAGCTATCAATTCCCTCTCCTCCTTTTACGAGAAAAGGTCATGGCTTGTTTGCCACTAGAAGGTCTTGCATCATTTGTTTGATGGTGATTGGTGGGTGTAGTTGTATCAATTTGTGTAGAAGGTGGTGCTAATGCTGCCATATCACCCTCTGTGTTGTCAAAGTGCTTCTCTACCCCTCACACTTGGTGATCCTCCCTTGCCCCTTGTGCCTGCTGTCGCTCCTCCTCCTCTAACCACTCAGGTGTCTCTTCCATAATAGGCCCCTCGTACTCCACCCTCCATTGAGACAATCTGTAAATGTTGTCGAAGGAAATGGTGTCCACATCAAGTATTTTCTCAAGTTGTCTCACATACAGTCGGAGATTGTAGTGGACATAAAACAAATCATTCAAGGGTTGAAAATCCAACCTTTAAGAGGGTCATAATAAATTCATAATGAGTCTTGAGGGTCATAAATTATAATAGTTGTAATTTCTTAGTTGAAGTTCTAACCTGTTTTACTTCTTTGAGTGTATTTTCCCAAATACACTTCAATTGCATTGTAACCTGAAGTGCTACAAGTTTGGCTTAGCACCCGAACAACAAAATTTCGTAAGAGTGGTGCTTTTGCACCATAATTTTTCCACCAAACATCTACAACAAATAAGAAAAAAAGACTTAAATCACATTTCATTACAGTGGCGCTATCACTTGAAACTGTCTAGTTCCAAGGTAACTGGAAATAGTAAACTGTCACCACGTACTCTTTCCTTGCACTTTGGGTTAGTGTTTGCTAACCACAAGGGGAATCCTTAGATGACTTAAGGAGTCAAACTATGATGCAATAAATGATTATTTCAACTTAAATCAAACTCACAACTCGCTACTCTAAACAAATCTGTGCGTAAGATGCAAAAACAAGTAGTAATAGATGATTCAAGGACAAAAAATTGCACTGAAAACGAAACAATTTTATCTATCACTAAATGGATAAAACCTAATGCAATTATGCCTTGAAAAAGGTGCCAATAAGGTGCAAGCTGTAATTTCTGTTTTGAGGCTGAAATTGGCACAAAAACCGATGCAAAAAATTAATGTGAAGTTTGGCACACAACTCAATGCAACTATAATGATAAAAACACACTTTTTCTAAATGCGAAGATGAAAAATACAACAACTAATTATGACTGTTTTTAGGAATTTAAAGGCTGTTTTGTATGTCTTTTATAGTATTTTTATGTTTTTTAGCGAGTTTTTATGATTTAATGCACAAAAACTGAGAAAAATGTGAAGTTTCTCTATGTTTCTATGACAAAATCAAAATTACAGTGAGCTAATCTTGCTGCAATTTGTCTAAAAAAGACTGAAAAATGGCTTATATGCATAATCTAATATGCCCAAGATGCAAAGTGTTTGTTGTTTGATATGAAATTTCGTTTAAAATGCGAAAAACAAGAGATTAGAATCAATAACCAGTGCCTTCGATGGAGTCAAAGAAGAGGAAGAGATAGAAAGTGATTAGGGTAGAAGATAATCCGAGGCCTATGCACTCAAGCCCTGTCAAGAATGAGATCAATAACACATGAAAAGAAAATAGAAGTTTCACACATGAAAAACCTGTAGTAGTCTGCAATGAAATTGTGTCTTTATTATCAAAAGTTGTAGGAAGTACAAAGTTCTGACAAGTTTGGACATCACACTCCATGGTACAAATCAGCTCTACTGAATGGGATGGTACTAGTGATGACCCAACAAAATCAATCACCACAACAGATACTCCACGCTAGCTATCAATCTCAATCTCCTTGGGAAGAAGAAGCAAAGGAGAAGGGGAAGAAGAAATCACAAGAGAAGAAGCTCAAGATCTCTCACACAATAAAGTTCTCCTCCTCTTCTCCTTGCTTGTTACAATATATAGAACCAGAGAGAGAGAGAGAGAGAAGTAAAAATAGTAGTCTCCAAATATAACAATCCTTTTTGAGTGAAAATAGCATGTGTATGAAGAAACTATCACTTCAAAATATCCCCCTCCTTTGATAATAACCACCCATAAGATAAAATACACTTATATATGGCAGATGTTTTTCTTTTAATGCACATTTTCATGCCTAAAATATACCCTGCGAATTTCCTAAGGAGAGAATCCTCTGAAATCATGTCTTAAATTATGAGATAACTGAGGATTAAAAATAGCATGATAAGCTAGGCTAATTTTAGGAAGGAGAAGCTTTCAAAATAACATTGTAAGCTCCTCTAGGCCAAGCACTCCTCAGCTAAGGTCATATGAAATCCTCCCAAGGCTCAACACTATCCAAAAATAGCCAATATCTACATGTGGGCCCATCGAGTTAAATATAGACCATACTAAAATGCAACCGTTCCCTAAAAATAGAAAGTGCTTGAAATGTTCTGAAATCAGACACTGATGTTGTATGCCATATTGGGTCCCCAAATGTCTAATTGCCAGCTAAAAATAACCCGTCTTTAGAATCTGATGAAATTTACAGCATAGGCAAATCCTCTAACTGGGTCCTCGAATATGAAATCAGATCAGAAATCGGACCAATCTCCAAAAACCGCTAAATAGAAATCGCTAAAAATAGCAACTTCTAAGATTTTCCTAGAAACAAAACCCCGTAGATATCTCCCCAAAGGGTGTCCAAATCTATGATCAGATCATGCAAAATATGACACCGCAAACTCACCCTGATCACACCCCCTAGGGGTCTTCAACCTCCCATAGTCACGTTGAACACTGCACTGAAATTACAAGTATGGGGCACCTGCTCTGCTGAATCACTTGTCCATACTTACCTATGATATATCCTTTGCATGTACATGTGTGAAAGTAACCTATCTGAACTCTGTCCAACCATCTATCCCTGAATAATAAAGGTATGTGACCATGTGTCAAATTTGAAGGGCACTGAGTGAACTGTTGACGCTGTGCCAGTAGATCGACTAACCAATCCACTGTAAATTTTCAGACCCCACCCAGTTTCAAGTCTCGCTGATTGTTATCAGTGTTTAATGCCCATAAATACTCGGCATATAAACAAAATTTCAGAACTGAAACATGAGGATTCTGAAAAACATTTAATGCAGAAATAAAATTATATCAGCAGCACCATATTCAGAAAATAAAATGCAGAGAGATTTTTGGTCTAACAGTGACCCTGAAAAAATCCACAAGGGGAAAACCAGTGAGAGAGGGATTTTTATTATTTCAGAGCTCTGAGAAAATGTCTTTTACAGCAGTCATTAATTTCAGAAATTAAATAGACTTATCTCGAAAACCGTGCTAAGTTTCCACTTCAAAATCTGAGCCAAACTCCTCGAAATTTGTGCCCGAATTTCCTGTACATGTGCACAGGTCAGCTCCTCGATCTCTGTGCTTGTTGTACGGATACCCTTGAAATTCGTGCCAAAATCAGTAGCCCGAATTCTGTGCAATAAATGACTGTACGGTCACCTAGGAAAGCATGCCAACCTTCCAGAAAACTGCACAACAATAACTCCTCGATTTCTGTGCAAGAAAACAGTAGTATGGCCCTAAAAAATCCGTACAATATGGCCCAATAAATGCGCTGTACCTTCAACTCGAAATCTGTGCCAATCTTCAATTTTACGGTCTGCTCAAAATCCGTACAGTACGACCTCCACAAACGGCTGTACTTCTCTCCTCGATTTGCGTTCCCAAGCTTGCCTCGGTATGCATGCCCTTAGCAGCAAAATGCTCCTCTCTTTGTCTGCTCGACTTCTCTCTTTCCAGCTCTCTCAAAAGATGCAACAACAACCCTCAAAGGGTGTGCCGTCCTTACCCTAATCGACTCAATGAAGAGAAGGTGAAAGGTCATCTCATCCAACAACTGAGATTAGACGAGATGAGTGGTGGAGATTAAATCACTTAAGTCACCCACTTTCCCTAAGTTCAAAAAGTCACCTTTTAATTTACATCTCATAAATTAAATGACTAGGGTCCACATTAGGCATTTTCTCACCCCTTAAGCGCCCAGGTGACGAGAAACACTTTCCTAGGTACTTTTTAATTATTTTTAACACTCTCTCTTACCGAGGAAGGTGTTACTCACCACTCCAAGCTTGTCCCTGAAAAATACAAACTTGCCTTTGCCCAAGGCTTTAGTGAGTATGTCCTCAACCTACTCATCTGTAGATATGTACTGTAGCTCAACTGCTCCTCTTTGAACATAATCCCGGATGAAGTGATATCAAATCTCAATGTGCTTAGATCTGTTGTGAAAAACTGGATTCTCAGAGAGTTTGATACAACTCTGATTGTCACAGTAAATCATAGTGGGTCTCAAGTTCAACTGCACACCAAATAATCCCACCAACAACTTGCAAAGCCAAATGGCCTCACAATTGGCCTGACTGGAAGCTATATACTCAGCCTTTGCAGAACTCAAAGCCACTGACTTTTGCTTCCGATTGAACCAAAACACCACTGCTGAGCCCAATCCGAAACAACATCCAGAAGTACTCTTCCTGTCACTAACACATCCTGCCCAATCTGAATCTATATAGCCCACCAATCGAACTCCATCCCCTCTCAGATAGTCCAGACCATAATCCACTGTACCACAAAGATACCTGAGCACATGTTTTGCTGCCACCCAATGCACTCTCCTAGGCTCCACCATAAACTGACTAAGAGTGTTGACAACAAAACAAATATCTGGTCTGGTGTTGACCAAATACATCAATGAACCGATCAATTGATGATATAAAGTGGGATCAACCAACTGTGAATCAGAAGCATGAAGCTTTTTCCAGTTAGTAGTCATGGGTGTGGTCATGGGTCTACAATCCTCCATCTTGAATCTCCTTAGAATGTCACAAGCATACTTCCCTTGTCTCAGAAAGATGTGTCCAGGCTCCTGCCAAACCTCCAACCCCAAAAAATAATGCACAAGTCCCATATTTGTCATCTCGAACTCTAAAGCAAGGCTCTCCTTGCAGCTAGTAATGAGTCTCTCAGCCCTTGTAACGAAAAGATCATCAACATATAGCAAGAGTATGAGAGGATCCTCTCCAACCACAATGAAGTACAGGTTGGGATCCGCCTCACTCTTCTCGAAGCCCAACTGCTGCAAGTAGGCATCAATCCTAGAATACCAAGCTCTGGGAGCTTGTTTCAGCCCATACAATGCCTTATTCAATCTGCACACATGAGACTCTCTCCCATGCACCTTAAAGCCCAATGGCTGCTCAATGTACACCTCCTCCTGTATGAGACCATTCAGAAATGCGGTCTTCACATCCATTTGATGGATCTTCCAACCCATCTCTATTGCAATAGAGATCACTGCCCTGATTGAGGTATATCTAGCAACCAGAGCGAAGTCTCATCATAGTCAACTCCCTCAACCTGTGAGAACCCCCGAGCCACAAAACGAGCTTTGTACTTCTCAATGCTGCCATCTGCAACATACTTGAGTTTGTAGAGCCACCTAGAAGTCACCATTGACTTCCCCTCAGGTCTAGGAACAATCTCCCAAACATCCTTCTTCATGATGGAACTGTACTCTTCCAGCATGGCATCTCTCCAAACCTGTCTGCCAGCATCCTCCTCAAAAGTGGAAGGCTCAGACTCTCTGATGCTGCTCACCATCGCAATGTAGCTGCAAAATCTCTTAGGAGGTTTACTCTCCCTCACAACCTGCCTGGGATTCCCCACAGATCCTTGTGCCTCCCTGAAAGTGTCCTGAAGCCACTGGGGCTTCCTCCTCTCTGAAGTAGTGTCCTGTGGAGGGGACTCACCCTGCTCAACCCCATCACCTGAAGACCGTGAACCTGAAGTAGAATCTGGAGCACTCGATCCTGAAACCTGTGGACCAGTAACCTGTGATCCTGACATCTGTGGCCTTATAACCTGTGGACCAGTCGTCACTAAAACTGGTGGACCTGAACTCTGTGTCACTAAAGTATGCTGTGGACTCACCTGAATCTGAGGTGCTGACTGCTCACCCCTCTCAGTCCCTTGTGACTTCCTAAAGGCTCTATCCTCCTCAAATCTCACATCCCTTCTCAAAATAGTCTTCCTCAAGGAAGGGATGTATATGCGAAAAGCCTTTGAAGTCTCGCTATACCCAACAAAAATCCCCTTTTCTGCCGTGGGCTCTAGCTTTGTCCTCTTCTCAGAAGGGACATGTGAATATGTAAGGCACCCAAAAATTCTAAAGTGCCCAACCTCAGGCTTCTTCCTAGAGAAAGCCTCCTCAGGAGTCTTATCCCCCAATGCTCTGTGTGGACTCTTGTTTTGCAGATAAACTGCATTGTAATATGCCTCAACCCAAAGAAAGAGTGGCAGCCCCTGATCATGCAACATGGCTCTCGCAGCCCCAACTATGGCCCTGTTCTTCCTCTATGCAACCCCATTCTGTTGTGGGTTGTAAGGAACAATCAACTCCCTCTTGATGCCCTCTCCTGCACAAAAGTCATTAAACTCATTGGAGGTATACTCACCCCCATTATCTGCCCTCGGTATTCCGATTTTCCTCCCAGTTTGATTTTCCACAAGAGCTTTGAACTCTTGGAACCGATTGAAGACATGTCCTTTGGTCTTCATGAAGAAAATCCAAGACTTCTGAGAGAAGTCATTAATGAATATGGCATAGTATAGACAACCACTCAAAGATGCAGAAGACATAGGACCACATACGTCAGAATGAATCAGATCAAGTATACCTGCTGCTCTGCTGTCACTGCTTGGAAAAACAGTCTTGGTGTACTTTCCCAAAGCACACCCCTTGCAC
>SNQJ01S0004626.1:23933-41156 GCA_010110895.2 Picea sitchensis | reverse complement strand
TCAAGAAGTGCGCATCCACCTGGAGGCATTCTCTTGATTGGGTCTTGAGTGATTTGCGTCTCTTGGCCATTGAAAAGCAGTCCAACGGAACTCTATCTGTTGTGAGCATGCTTGGCTTCATGTGTTGATGATTGCTTTATCTTCAGTATCTTTAATTCCTGCACATGCGAGTAAACTTGTTAGTATATTGTCTATCTTGTATCTAGTCTTAATCTGTATATGTGATATTTTCTTTTGTATATAATTGTATCTGTCTTATTGTAATACTTTGTAACTTATCCTGTAATGAACATTCCCCCTAACTTAGTTGACCCCATTGCCCAATCTTGCACTAGTCTTAGTTGCCCTAGGAAAAGGTCTGACTCTCATACTTAGATAGTTGCATCTTGCATTTGCTGATTGACATCATAGGCTAGATTCCCCTTAACCTTTTAACTAATTGAAATCAACTCCTAGAACACTTAATCGTAAATCTCATCTAGTAACTAGGGTCTACCCCCGTTGGCTTCCCTAGGAGTTAGCCTAGACGGAAGAGGTTTAAGTCAAAGTGACAACGTGGACTTTGAACCTAGGCATTGTGCCTCCGATGACACACTAAGTGAGCAGGACTTAACTCACGTTTGCAAGTGTGTATAAGGACGGCAACAGGTTGAAACTATTAGATATGGTGGTAGATGTGTGTCTAATAGATGGTGGGTGGGTTTGCTATTCGTATATAATTGGAGTCCTTGGAGTCCTCTTTTGTATCTTGGATCACATGTGTGAGATACATGATAGTGAGACATGACTATTAGAGAGGTGTGTGGAGACTGATTTCCTATGGCCTCTATCATGTTTTGACTTCCAACAACATTGTTAAACAACTCTGTACAAATTTTGAATCCTACATTTTCAGTTTCTTCTCAGTGTTTATGTCTCTAGTGGGTCGATTAAACTGCCTCAAAGACTTCTATAAGACCGTTTTGGACATGAGATTCAAAACTCCGCAATACACTGGGTTTGTTTCTCTCAGAATAAAATCAATAAACATGAAAGAAGGTATTATCAAGGGGCTTCAAAAGATGAAATTGAAGGACAATTAGGATGTTAAATGATGACGACAAAACCTCACATCAAAATGTTCTGAACTAGTTAATGCCATTGGTTCTTTAAATAATCTCATAAGACAAAAGCTTATAAAATATGAAAATTATTACAAATGTTTTTCAAATACGTAATGTATTGGTATTATTAGATAGGTTAGTAATAGCATCATGCTTACAGGCTGCAGTTTGGACAGTTCGAGTCTCACCTAAGCCATAACAAATGTTGTTTCACTTAGCACTACAATTTCAACTGCTAAAGCTATTGACTTGTGTTTGATCCAATCCACAAGTAGAACCACAAGCTCTGCTACCAAATTGTTATGCCCCCCCCCCCCTCTCTGAAAGTCAGGGAAGGCATGCATGTGGGACAGAAGGAAATCTGTCAATTAAGGTTTAAGCCTTAAAAGATACCAAATTTTGTATGTACCCACTTTAGGTAAGGGCAAGTGTCAGACCTTAAGATGGCACATATCATCCCCCTCTCCTCTTGTCTTAGCCAAAAGCAAGTACCAACACCTCCTTTCCTCAAGGTCTAGGCAAAGGTGGCTACAAGATGATAAATAAAACAACTCACATGAAAGGTACTGCAAGGTGATGGTATCAAGATTTGCCTCCTTAATTGGCTGAGAATAAGAGGCATTATAGCAAGCAATCATACTGTATACATGATAATATTCCAAAGGATTCCATATGTAGAATCACAGTAAGAGTTCCCTAAAAAAAGCAGCAATCAGATCACATCCAGTGTTATTGCATTAGAGATGGGGTCTAAAACTTATCTTGCTAGTACTGTATATGTGATAATATTCCAAATGGATCCATATGTAGAACCACAGTGATAATATTCCGAAGGAATCCATATGTAGAACCACAGTAACAGTTCCGACAACAATCAGATCATATCCAATGTTATTGCACTAGAACTGTGGTCTAAAACTTATCTTGCTAGTACTGTATACATGATAATATTCCAAGAGAATCCATATATGTAAAACTGCAGTAACAGTTCCCTAAAAAACAATCAGCAATCAGATCATATTCATTGTTATTGCATTAGAATTGGAGTCTAAAACTTATCTTGCTGGATCTCTGATGCTGTCTTAAGAAGGACATGCATCCATTCACCTTCCAACTGACAGCTCTGGCACTGTACTCTATCAAGCCTTTCAACAAGTAATGTTGAATGTTGTTATGATTGCCTATAAGGTGCCCTTCCAACAGAATACAGTGAATGCTAGAATATAGTTGTGAACTCAACTCTAATTCCTGAGTTGCAAGTTCCAATTTTTAAGCACATAGATACGGTACAACTTCCCACAAATGAATATACAACTTCCCAGAATACCTTTGTTGTTTGAAGAACCCAGCATCATGTTTTGATAACAATCTCAAAGCACATGTTGATATATAAGAAATTAACCTGTCAATGGACTCAAAGATCATATGTACTTAACAGGAAAGCTTTAGAAGCCAGAAATATGAGCATATTTACTATGGTGGATAGATCCAGCAGTCAAATGAACAGCTTGGAGGCTTTGAAACTAACTAGTAAGTATACTATCCACAGGATTATCTGCTAAATCTGATATTCCCTGACATACAAAAACATATGTAGATGTATCTTGTCTCTATCTTGTATACAGGACCTTCTTTAGGTTGTTTCTGGCCTCTAGCAAATACCATGGCCCCAAATCTTAAAAACCCACAATGCATCAGAATCAATGTCTTGCTTTAGATTTGATAAATCGATTATTAACTGGTACTGGAGACAATATCTTGCTTTGGATTTGATAAATGGATAACCAACTGGCTTATGATAAATCTGATATGTTTGCAGTCTGATTTCAAATTTTATATTTTTACATGATTTTGCAGGACTTAGTCTTGGCAAGTTCATCCCTGGATTTGTGAAACTCCTGCATTAACATGCACGCCAAAGTTTTCAATGAAAAGCTTATTGGGTTTCCTTTGAAACACAACAATTCTTATAACAAAGTTTGAGATGAAAGGTACCCAGCCAAACAGCAGTAGCAGAATCAAAGAAGAAAGAGCTGGCCTACAATTTGCCCCTCAAGACTAGGTTTGACTGTTCTTGTAGCCATTAGGAGTTATGGGAATCATGAGCAATGCTTGCTCCTTTATACAAAATATTATATTACTAAAAGGGGGAACCACCCCGAAGGGAAACTCAAAATGTAGGTAAGCATATTATAGATGGTAGTATTTAGGGCACTTTATGGTTATAAAATTATTTAGTTACCTGGACATTCTTCAGTTCAACATTTCATCAGATGCTGCAGTTATAGCTATGCAGCCTTTTAGGGTATGACTAAAGAAACAGCAATGAGATTGACTGGTCAGTTGTTGTTAGGTTCTATTGTGCAACTAAAGTTCAGGCATTAGAGTTGAGAGAAGTCACTACCATAGCCTTTTCCGGTTCAGTTTGTTGGACATATCTGGGTTTGTGGCAATTTACATAAACCACTTAATGCATTGGTCATTATGTTGGAATGCAAATGACCTGCAATTTAATAAAATGTAAAAGCTGTGATTAAGAAATATCTATTTCAAAGATTTGGTCTTTATTGATTGTTGTATTCAAGTTCATTAACATGAAATGCACTGGTTAGGAATAGGATCAGCCCAAACCCCGGTGTCAATTGGTAGTTGGAAAAGGTGAATGCAAAGTTTGAACCACATATTGGGCCTCAGTTTGATACAAGGGAAGCTAACAAAGCATTATTGGGTTTTGTTAAAGTAAATATTTATTTATGCCTTTTTATAGAAGTTCTCTGTTGATAAGAACGATTATGCATGTGCCACTTACTGTTATTTGTCTTTCGAAATGGATGAAGGGAAACAACAAATTTGGGTGCTGTTATTAGAATGATGGCATGAATCATGATAAAAACCTAGCTACTAATGCCCATTTTGAATTTATTATGCAGGTGGTTGATACTTGGGTTGATGATAACTGATTGTCTTATTCTTTCCAGTCTGAGTGGCCAACTGGATTTTTATAGATGAGAAGTAAAATATGAAATAATATTAGGGGTTAACTCATAAAGCCTGAACCACTAAGTCTCTAAACTGGCAAGAAAAGACATCTTTTGCAAATGCTTGAAATGCCGCCTCTAATATATAATGTGTCAAACTATTGCCAAATTGTTGGTCATGGATTTTATTCTTTCAATTGCAAACCATGAAGAAAGAGATAAGTAATGGTTGGACATTATAAAATTGGTGCTCTTTGCCACCCACACAGTTTTCTACTATCCCTTGTATATAATATTGTGTGTATTTAACAGGTATTGGATAACAGTACATTGGTTGCTTATGCCTAGGCCGCAAATCATTTTCTTTGTTTTATCATTTGAATTCCGGTTTTCTTTTCTTCTAGATTCTCCTGTTGAAAGATCAAGTAAATAATAGGATGTGCCATAATCCATATACCATGTGCTAATTCCCTTTTTGATCTTTGTCTGCATAACAATGAAAATATTCTACGCATTCTACTAGAAGGGCACATCTACAGAAAATGGTTTTTATCATTTGAATTACATGATGCTAATAAGTCCCCTATTGGATGCGATCCAAAGCTTCTCATCTATGCTTGTCACATTAGCAGTCCCTTATCTAATTCTTTGAGTTGGAGGTCATGGTTGTTTGGATGATACCGTTCATGATTAACATGGGCTTATTATTACAAGTTTATGGCATTTTCTTGGAAATGAATTTGATGCATTTGTTGAAGACGCTGTCTTGTACTATGTTTTTTAGGTTGTCAGTTTGCCAAACAAAAACACAGGTTTTCTGGTTTTTTAGTTGGGCAAAATCACAGGTTTTTTTGTTGGTTAGTTGGGCAAAATCACAGGTTTTTTTGTTGGTTAGTTGACTATCTTTTAGTATGACTGTGTATGTATGTCTATATTGGGTAAAAACTGTTCTGAAGCGTCGGTATCTGCATGGGCTAAGCTGCTATTTTACTTCGATCTTTATTTTGTGATTTACCATTGTTACACATTGCATTCTTATTTGAATCTAGTTATTTTGCCCCACTGTGTGCTTGCCTCTATTGTTTTGGATGTGCATGGATTTCTGATATTTGTGCCAGGATTTATTTGTTAAACTTATGAGATGAAATAAACTGTTCAATGGCAGGGCAACTTATGTTTTTGCATTATAGCTTGTAGTTAGAGATATAAGCTTCATACGAGGGATAGAAAGTAGCCTTGATCATAATCAGTACTTGTCAGCAGGTCTGTAATAACATAATGTTTGAATTCGTAAGTATGGTAGCTTCTTCATTGCAGCATTCTATATCCACCAGAGACATTCTGCCGGGAATCTTGAAGTGACAGGTAGGGCGGGTTGGGACATTATAAATTTCATGGTTCCAACCTACCATAACTGTCACTTCAAGGATCTAGGCAGAATTTTGTGAGTTGATTAATTTTTAGCGTAGTCTAAACGTTCTACCTTTTGGCTGTTTTCCGGTGATTTTTTCCGTTTGATTTTGCCCGAAATCCGGTGAGGAATGCTTGGATCTTGACTCTTGAGATTTGAGTGGCTAAGTTTGTTTAATCCGAGTGCTTCGGGGGTTTTTCAGCATGTTGAATCCATTTATGCATTCAGAAATGCAATTTAAACAACAGAAAATAGCTATTTTGTCCAGATTTACATTGCCAGATTCCGCCAAAAAGCCTCAAAAGGTAGAACGTTTAGCCAACGCCTTAATTTTTTACCCTTGTTTGCAACGATGCATGCGATGTATTAAAAAATATACTTGATGTTGGGGTATTACAGAGGGGGGTGGGGAGAAAAAATGGACCCAGTTGAAGATATATACAAATATAAAGCACTTATAAAAGTAGTACAAATACAAATTAGCTGAATACAGGTAAAGATAAATATAGTTGAATGCACCCCGAAGCTGCATGATTCTTATGCACTCCTGTACAGATAACTGTGCAGGAATGTACGAAAGTGCTGCAGTAGCATGGTTGATCGATGGACACTGTACGATTAAGCTTGCAGATAAATGGGGAGTTGTTGACCTGCAGTGCAGGTGGGGGAGACTGACATATGGCAGGTGATCGTATGGTGGCAGTGGTAGAAATCGTGCAGCTTCAGGCCGCATTCTACTATCCTCACCCTTTCAGTACTAATTATTAATTAGTTATATAACAATTAATTTCCTATATATTAGTTTTATTAATTAATATCTGCTAGTTATATAAAATGCATGATGGCTCTCAATCATTATTGAGAATTAATTATGCTGTAAGCAATGGCTTAGCCATGCACGAGACACATCATCTTGGACATATATAGAGCTTATTTAGGAGGTTTGGCTCGTAATGGAAATTGAATATGGTTTAGAGTTGGCATGTACTATTTGTTTGGGGATAGGGACGCTAGAATTTTTAGGTTTTGTGCATTGTTCTAATGAAAAGATGCCGCGCATGCTTTTTGAAGTGTTAAATTAAGATTTCACATGAATGTCAATGCTTTTGCTACGGTTGCTCAAATTACAGAGCATGAGATTTAATTTCTGTCTACTATTAATTTGGCTTACAATGTTACAATGTTAAGATTCAGGGATGCAAAATTAGCAATAATGTTAGGAAATTTCATGTTTTGTCTTTTCAAGGGAAGATATTTGTGGTTTAGTTGGTTGCTAAGGTCTTATTTATGTTGTAACTTTTGTCCAAATTATAGCGCTTGAGATGCTATTTTGGTGTAGAACTTTGAGAGCTAAACTTGAATGGAACAAAATACAAAATGAGAAAAAATCCACACGCTTTTAAATAAATCAGCTGATACATAAAACCATTTTATATTGCTATGGTTTATGGTGAAGTAGGAGCAATTTGTCTCCATTGATCCTATGTTAAATGGTTTTACATACATATAAGAGAAATAAACATCAAGGTTGCACAATTAGTAATGTTTAATGAATTCATCATATATAGCATAATAGCCATTTTGAGCAAAAGATGAGCAACATTTTCGGGTGGACAATATTGTAGAAAATTTCTGAATTAGGGCAATTAATGCAATTTCAAAAATTTCACTTATTTCCTAGATCTTTAACCATATGAATTTTCAGCCTTTGCGCTGTTATGAAATATAATAAAACAGTGTCAACAATGGACAATATTTCACTTTGTAACATTTTCAATCTACACGGCAATCCGAGAAAAAATATACCAAATATGTTTCACAAGCTTCAACCCTGTGGGGAAATCTTATCATGCATAAACCAGATGTGAAAATCATGTTATAACCACAATAATTACAACAATGAATATGCTTTATTTTCTTCAAGATTAATGTTAAAACCTTTCAATGTTCTTAAGTCATGTCAGATCAACAAGATGTACATGTGCTGGGAATCATCAAACCATAAAGATAAAGATATTTGAAAATCAAATATGTAATAAGAAAATTATCGGAAAGTTGAAAACTTAATATATATATATACATATATATAAAGAACATGTGGGCCTAATGGTTAAGAACATGTGTTTCCTCCTAAGATGTCACAACGTCAAATCCAGAGGGGGGGTAGGGTATGTATACCTCTGTAGACTTTAGCAGTCAAATCGCTGTGCAGAGGGGGTCCCTTGTCCCACAAAGAGGGGGGTTTCATACACCAATTTGGTCTCTGGCTTGATCGTGACTTTAAAATTAGATTATATTATTATATAAAGATGAAGTTCATGTACATATCATAGTGTTGTCCCAAGGCTAGTACAATCCTCTAACACTTGAAAATCCTAGCTAGGGGAAACCAAGAAAAATAGTAGCTAACACCAAGGAGCTCCAAGAAGTAAGCGTCACATTAGCAAGTTTTTCTAGGAAAGACATCTCCTCTTCTCTACACCTCAACAAGTACAATCTAGGGTTTAATAACAAAACCCTAGCTCCAATGTCTCAAATGGATGAAACCCTAACCTTGGTATTCAAGATGTTCCAAAAGCTGCAAGAAACCCTAGTGCCTCTAAGACGAGACATAAAATACAAAGATGAAGAACAAAGAGAGACATAGAGACTAATTTGCTACTCACTTCACATATTTAACACAAGATGATAATGAATTGAGAATGATGAATGGATTCTCTCCTATATATATGAGAGATAAACATGGCCAACAAAACATGTGGGCCTAAATCTGTAGAAGCAACCTACACAACCACAAGTAGGCTCACATATATGAAGTGCTACATTCCAATGATACACATGTCAAGCTCCATGGTGATATCATACACATGAAATGTTCTAATATAAGGGGTTTCCATGAGATGTGTCTAGCACTTCTACAAGGCTCCATTGATTTCAATGCTCCTCTTAAGCCATGTGCTCCACTAGGTCCACTACCCTTTCATCGACATTGTCACAAGCTAGGGGTTCCCAAGTCAACTCTATGCCTACATGTAAGCATCCAAGTAACTCAATGCTATTTAGGGCTCAACGACCCTCCTTTGGAATGCCAAATGCTTCTCGAATGTAGGGTGTTCTCTAAGCAATCAACCTCCTACATGTAGCCAACGTGTAGAATGTCACCAAGTTGCTTGAAGATCTCCAACGCTTCAAAGAAGAATGTCGTGCAAGCATCCAATTGAGGTCAAGCAACCAATGCATAGGCCACCTCTAATGTGCAAAACCATCACGGAGCGTCTAGGGGCTAATCATGCACTATGTACCTGAAACCTCATGAAGCTCCCCCAAACATGGTGTAAACACTTTCAGAGTAATCTGGAAAGCTAACACTGGAAAGCTAGTACAGGGAAAGTGTTTTCACTAACGCTTGCAGACTCCCTCAACTCCACCAAACTCACCAACAACAAATCTGTATCTGTTGTAGTCCTAGAATCAATCACAGTCTCTTGAAAATGAATTGTCTCTCATCCATCACACGATGCTATCACAATATTTTGAACCTCCAAAGAACATTAGCTACTTGTGAAATTGAAGGAACATAATTTTCAGTCATAAGCCACCTCCTTAACTCCATCATCCCTCAAGTTGACATCACGAGCCAAAATCATTGGACACAACACCATGCGTTGTTCAAGATGTCTTGTAAAGCTAATCATATCTCCATACAAGACCAAGACAATTGAATCACATCTTATCAAGGTCACAAGGATAGAAATCTCCACAAGTCACATCCATCTTGAAATACCGAGTTCGTGGTATAGGTAACAACCAACACAGGGCTATCAACAACTTATGAACATGAGAACCATTTCATACACCTCAAAACCTTTGGCAATTGAAACACTTGAAGTAGGCCAACTCTCACTTTTTGAGAGAATCTTGAAGCAATAGTATCATCATAGTCAACTCTCTCTATTTGAGAGAATCCAACAATCCTGATTTTGTATTCTACAACGCTCCCTTCAATGACAAACATGGAATCAGTCACAACATCATCCTCCATCAAGGTAACACACCTCTCCTCCTCAAGACAATGAGAAGGCTCACAGATGGAAGAAACCAATCCAATATGATTATCATTTATTCTAGGAGATATACTCACCCTCATTAAAGATTTGGGCCCTTATACTTGCTTATATGTGCCACAAGTCTAGAATGTGTTCGACAACACAGATATTCCAACAAAGGATGAACACCTTCAATAACCACTCACACAACTAGATCAAAGATCAACACATCGATGTTTTGACGTGGTAAAAACCCTACGGGGAAACATCCACGGTCCCAACCAATGCAACCACTTGGAGCTGTTTATTAATGCAAAAGAAAAAGATTACAAAGAGATTTTACAAGAGAGTTTCTCACAATCGATCATTGACAAATGACCCTCCATGCTATTTAAATAGAGATCATGGACCAATCGGGTGTTAAGCCACAGATAAAAGGTCGTTAAGATCGAGGAGAATATGAACTATCAGATCACTCTATGTTGGGAACATATCGTGACCGTTGGATTTTCTAACTACAAATGCATACTAAAGAAACACACATTTACCTAACGACACATTAGACCAAGTGGATGTTAACTAACTCCTAAGTGTCTAAATATCCTAACATCCCCCTTTAAGAACAACTTGGGATAGGATTGAAGGATTTACAATAGTGACAAATAGGAGAAGGAAGGAGGCATTAGAGGCTATCCCCCCTTGATGACAACTTCCTGAACTCCTAACATAGATTGAAGTTCATAAAACTTTGCTTCTGTAAGAGACTTTGTGAAAATTTCTGCAACTCGATTTTCTGAAAGGAAAAATAACACTTCAATAACTTGATCATAAATGAACTTTCTAATGAAGTGCATGTGTAGCTCGATATGTTTGTTGCGATGTTGAACTGGGTCTTTGGCGAGTTTGATGACACTTTGATTGTCACACCAAAGGCTGGTCGGATGCTACTGCTGGAATCCAAACTCTGAAAGGATCTGTCGAAGCCACAAGGCTTCCTGACTTGCATTTACCGCTGCTCGGTACTCTGCTTCTGCTGAAGAAAGTGCAATAGCCTGTTGTCTCTTACAGGCCCAAGTGACAGGTCCTGAACCAAGGTTGAAAATATAACTTGCAGTAGACTTTCGATCATCAGGGTCGCTGACCCAATCTGAATCAGTGAAACCAACCAATAAAAGAGTCCCCCCTGAACTGTAATGTATCCCGAACTGAACTGTACCACAGACACAACGAAGTATCCTTTTAGCTTCTTTCCAATGGCTTTCATGGGGTGTTTGCATATATCGGGCAACAATACCAACAACAAAGGAAAGATTAAGATGGGTATGAGTCAAGTATAAGAGGCTACCAACTAACTGACGGTACAAGGTGGCATCAACTTTGGGAGAAGTACACATGGCAACAAGCTTGAATCCAGACTGGAAGGTAGAAGGGGATGGTTTACAATCTTTCACGTGAAAGCGACGAAGGTCACAAGCATACTTAGATTGGGAAAGAACAATTCCTTCATTGGTTTGGAAAACTTGGAGGCCAAGGAAATACTGCAAAAAGCCTGAGTCTATTATTTCAAATTTCTTCTTAAGGCTGGTTTTCATATGGTTTAAAAGTTTTGAGTCACTACTAGTAAGGATAAGGTCATCGACATAAAGGACAAGGATTATGAGATGGCTTCCTATTTTATTGGTATAGACATTAGGATCAAAATGACATCTAGAGAATCCAATGTCATTAAGAAAGCTGTCCATTTTGGCATACCAAGCTCAAGGGTTTGCTTAAGACCATAACGAGATTTCTTAAGGAGAAAAACAAGGCTAGAGTCATTCTCGACATAGGCAAGAGGTTGTTTCATGTAGATTTCTTCTTGCAAATCTCCATGCAAGAAGACGGATTTAACATCCATCTGATGGACCTCTCATTTATGTGAGGTAGCAAGGGCAAGAGCAAGGTGGATGTAATTCATTTTTGCTACAGGGGCAAAGCTTTCATTATAGTCAATTCCTTCAACTTGGGAAAATCCTTTGGCAACTAACCGAGCCTTGTGTCTTTCAACACTTCCATCTTATGCATACTTAGTTCTGTAGACCGATTTACATCTGACAAGTTTTCTTCTTTTTTGGAAGAGGTACAAGATCCCAAGTATCGTTTTCCATTAAAGAACAATACTCTTCATTCATTGCTGTATCCCAATCTGGATGACCTGAAGCTTCTGCAAATGTCTCTGGATCATGAGTCTCTGAAACTTGAGCCAAAAGAGAAGAGGCTCACTGGAACTGTGAATGTGTCCGACGTTGATATGGAGGATCACCGATAAGATCACCAACTGTTTCTCGTGTTGAGCAGACCCATCTAGGAAGCGGTGGAGCTGGTGCTGGTTCAGGTTCAAAGGACTCATCTAGAGGAAGGTGAGTAGGCAGAGGTGGATTTTCATCCTCACTATCATCATTTGAAGAAGAAACCAGAATAGGAACAAAAGAAGGCACAAACATCGAAAATGGCTCGCAGGTCGAAGAAGGCACAATCGTCGAATTAGGCTCGCAGGCCAAGAGATTTTCATCAAATTTAACATCTGTTCTAATAATAATTTCATTACAATGTGGTTGAAAAAGTCTATAACCTTTGAGATCTTCAGAATAAACAACAAATATACACTTCTCACTTTTAGGCCGCAATGGTTTCCTTTTCTCATCAGGAATGTGAGCCCATGATATACTGCCAAATATACGGAAGTGATTTACATCATGGTTTAATTTTAGTCCAAACTTCTTCTGATGTTATAGTTTTAAGAGCCTTTGTGGAGTGCGATTTACTATGTAATTTGCACAATTGATGGCTTTCGCCCAATACTTTAGACTTAATCCCTTAGATTGGATCATACAATTAGCCATTTCTTTTAATGTGCGGTTCTTTCTCTCAGCAACACCATTTTTTGTGGTGTATATGGAATAATGTATTGCATTTGTATGCCCTGTGTAGTGTAATAACTTGTAAAATTATTGTTCACATATTCTCCTCCATTATATGTTCTTAACCTTTGAATTTGATGTCCATATTGCTTTTCTACAAGGGCCTTGTAGGCCAATTTTTTTTCAAGAACTTCGCTCTTAAGTTTTAAGAAGTAAATCCAAGTACGTCTGAAAAATTCATCAATGAAAGTTAAGAAATACTTGCACCCAGAAAAATAAGGAGAAGAAAGTGGATCACACTAGTCACTGTGAACAAGCTGCAAAGGGCCCGAGGCGTGCCAAGAGACATGTTTGTCAAAACTGTCTCGATGATGTTTTCCGAGAACACAACCGTCACAAACACCATCTCTGCATGAAACAAGAGGAAGACCAATCACCATTTGTTGATTACATAGTTGCTGCAATGAGAGATAACTTAGATGACCAAACTGCTCATGCCAAAGTTTGCTCAAGTCATCTCTATGACCAACAAAAACTGATGGAAAAGATGATGACCCAAAGTTTTTAAACTTGTACAACTTGGTAATATCATCAACAATTCCAGTTGCAAGAACATGCTTAAGATCTTTTAGATCCTTGGTTACAACTTGGTGATGTGAAAACTCTACAGTTTTACCTTCACCTGAATGAGTGATTTGATATACTGATAGAAAGTTACAAGAAAGACTTGGAACACATAATACATCATTGAAATGACCATTATCTACTTGAACTGTTCCAGATCCTACAACACTAAGAGATCTATCATCACCAACATATATTTTCTTGGTGTTACATTCATTTAAAGCATAAAATATGTCTTTATCCTTAGCCATATAATAAGATGCTCCAGAATCAATAAACCACTCATCAGAAGAAGAAGTAGAAGTTGCATTGAAGGAGAAACCAGAAGCAGAAAGTGCATGTCAATGAGAAGAAGAAGAAGAAGTAGAATCAATACCGATGTTGTGCTTATTTATCACTGCTTCTAAAGCTGCCATCTTCTTGAAACATTTGGACTCATCATGAGCATCTTTATCACAAAAGTTGCAATGTCTGTCAGTCTTCTTATTTTTAGATTTTGCTCCTTTGTCACCATTATGAGCTGAAGGTGTATGAGTGGGTTTGATACCCTTATGTTGCTTGTTGTTGTGGCGAAGATGTTGCTTCTTGGGGATGCTTGGGTTTATCTTTTCGCTGGGCGACTAAGGCTTTGTTGGAGGTACCTGCAGTGCTGATCACTCCAAGTTGTACAAGCTTATCTTTCTCTCTAATCAAAGCATTACAAAATGACACAAGAGTGAGTTTTTGATAAGCTTTCCTTAGAGTCTCTCTCATGGCATAAAAGGTAGATACAAACACAAAATATGCACTACCTACCTTAGAAAGAATAATATAGATGCAACGATCTTCCTCCAGCTTTATCTCACATTCTTCACATAAAATTCTGAGTGTTTTAAACTTAGATAGATAGTCTTCAATGCAAGAAAAATCATTTGGACTTAAAGTCATTATTTGATTTTCTAACTGATGTGCTCGAATAATATTGTGTTTACCAACACCGATTCAAGATTTTTCCAAGCTTCATGAGGGTCATCCATTTCTTTAAGGCAGAACCTTAAATCAGGAGAGATGGACATTCCGATCAGTCCACGTGCTTCACCACTCCTATTATCCCATTTGACTTTCTTATCAACATCAACGGGTTCTTTTTCCTTTCCCAAGGTAATCCGATACAAGCCTTTACTTCTTAATAAATCCTCCATATGAGATTTCCATTGGAAGTAGTTGGCGCTGGTAAACAAAAGATTATTGGAAGAAGCCACATTAAATATGTAGATAATATGGATTAAAAAACTGAAACTGATGATCTGGATGAAAAGACATCGAAAAATTCGACGGCTTTAAAAAAAACGACACTGAAAACGGACTTCGGATGTGAAAATTATGCCCTTTAAAAAAAATGCATAAATGGCAACCAAATGACCACGTGGTGGTGTAAGTTGGTTTATGAAGTGGCTCACTTTTATAAAAATAAGTGGGGATCACTTTTACAATGAAGTTACTTTATAAAAGAAAGCTGCATGCAAAATAAATAACTCTAAAATAAAATATTAAAGCTACTTATAGTGATTCACTTTTATACTTGAAGTGAAATACACTTTAAAATGAAGCATGAACTTAAAAAAATAGAAGTAACAAAAATAGAGATTTGAGCTCAAGGCCTCTTACTTAATAAGACAACTTTTAACCAATTGGGCTAGTAAAACATATTGTATTGTTTAGCAGCAAGATTGTTTTTGTTGTTGTTTATTTAATAAGGCAACTTTTGACCAAGTGGGCTAGCAAAACATATTGTATTGTTTAGCAGGAGGATTGAGGGTGTTGTTATTGTTGTTGTTGAAGATGACCTTGGAGAGCGTGTTAATTTTTTTTTTTTTTCAAACAAGAAATGCTTTTCGCTTCTCGATGACAACAAGGGTTAGATCTTGGTTAACTTACTTGGAAAATGCACATTATCCTATTTGTTTCTGATTTTCTGAGATCACACATGGCGCGGGGCAAAGAGCATACGTAGATCTAAAGAGTAAAAACCCGGAAACAAACAATATAAAATCGAAATAAAACCGAAATAATACTCTGCACAAATTCAAAAAGGGTGTATTCAAGGTTTATACCTCTGTATCTAGCTGAAATGGACGTATCTTGGGAAAACATAAACCTTTTCGAGTGAAATGAAAAATGTTCCTCACTGAAAAGAGCGCTCTGGATGCAACAAAATAGTCATATCAACCCATAAATGTACGAAAATGGCAGAAAACAAAGATGAGGCAACTCGACTTCACGATCTCGATCTACAACAGGAGCGGGTCTTCAAACAAGCTCTGATACCATGTTTGACAACACATGTATTCCAACAGAGGATGAACACCTTCAGTAACCACTCACACAACCAGATCAAAGATCAACACATCGATGTTTTGACGTGGTAAAACCCCTACGTGGAAACATCCATGACCCCAACCAATGTGACCACTTGAACAGTTTATTAATGCAAAAGAAAAAGATTACATAGAGATTTTACAAGATATTTTCTCACAAGAGATCATCGAAAAATGACCCTCTATGATCTTTAAATAAATATCATGGACCAATCAGGTGTTAAGACACAAATCAATGGCCATTAAGATCGAGGAGAATATGAACCGTCAGATCACTCTATGTCGGGAACATATCATGACCGCCAGATTTCTTAACTACAAATGCATACTAATGCATACTAAAGAAACACACTTTTACCTAACGACACATTAGACCAAGTAGATATTAATTAAATCCTAATTGTCTAAATATCCTAACAATGTTCATTGATGCAGGAGCATCTCTCCACATCGACCAGCTAGCTAGCCAACCACATGAGCGGATTCAAATCGCGTGTTCAAGAGAGGCACAACTCTCATTTAAAATTTGAATGAATGTAATTTAATGTTTTAGGATGTTGAGTCGAGAGGCCGTGCTTTGCACAGGCGTAGAGTAGGTAGGCCTTTAATGCTTGAAGGCTGCGATCTAGATCCAGATGGTGGACTAGATAGCCCATTCAATGTAATTGAATAGGGTAGGTGAGATTGGAGGAAAGAGCTCGAAGAGCCCCCTCATGTAAAAGATCAATGGCGATTTCATTTTGATATAGTTGTGAGAGTTGGAATATGCACAAGAGAGAGCGAGTGTGCATAGAGAAGGAGCCGAGACTCTGTTAAAGTCTGAGCTCAGGAACACCATGTAAAAACAGGCATTCGCCATTTAATACAAACAACAATTTTTCCTGCATATTTCCTGTGTTGAATGAATGTCTGTGTGTGTTCTATTTATGCTGTGAATGTATGCTGTAGGTTTGTAGTTGCAGGAGTTGTTTTGATTTTCAGGCTTGAGAGGTTCTTTGTGGTTTCATGCCAGGAGGGCGTGACATAACACTGCGGGTTCTGAATACCAGTGCACAGAAACACTTCTGAACTCTGCGGAATCAGACAAAGACATGCCAGGTGGGCATAGGAGATAAAATCATCAACTCAAGGAAGACCTTGGAGGTTGCTGAATACCTCAGAAGGAAAGCCTGTGTAGGCGAGACACAATTGCAGACATAAACTTTCTTTGAGTTCTGTAATACTCTTCCAGGTGGGCATTGAGTAGGTGCAATGAGTGCACATGAGAACTTTGCTGTGAGTTCGTAAGAAGCAAGAATCACTGAGGATTCTTGATACTCTGCCAGGAGGGCATTGAGTAAGTGCCAAAGTGCACAGAAGGAACTCTTTAACCAGAGTGCACAGAGGGCATTGAGTAAGTGGAAGAGATGATCTGAACCGTCAGATCTCGAGCGAAAAACCGTAAGCCGTTAGATCTGACAGGAGATGCATGGGGGTTAAACCTTCGTGAATAGAAAAGCGAAAGTCCCGAAGGAGTATCGTATCGGGATTTCGCCATTCGGGAGTTCAGGAGTCTGGAGGACGAAAGTCCGGGCCCTCGACATCAGAAGTCCCGAAATAGTGAAAGGGGATCTGAGTCGTCCGTCTGCGGGAGGGCACGTGTCGCAGAATCATCCGTTTCAGAGATTCGGGCACTGGGACTCACAGAGGTGAGCATCTTGACTTCACATCTAGCAAAGTCGTGAAAGAATCTGAGCCGTCCGTTGGAAGGAGGACACGTGTCGCGAGATCCTCTCTATCGAGGATTTGGACATCGAGAGTCAGA
>SNQJ01S0004625.1:577862-588354 GCA_010110895.2 Picea sitchensis | reverse complement strand
AAGGTGACTATGGAGGGGAAAGTCTTCACGGTACCTGGAATTGACGTTGACCAAACTCACTCGGGCTCCTTGGAGGGTATACCCACAATTATGTGTGGGATCTTGAACCAGGGTGTAAGTCCGTTAAGCAGGTTGTTAGCATAACTTTTCCACCCTAGCCTCGCCCCTTCTCGTCTCGTTGTTGCGACGTTGGATTTCATCACCAACTAGTGGCTTTGAAATTAGAAGGTCTTGTTTGCTTGGTGATTGCTTCCTAGATTTTGCTTACTAGGGGGTGTTGTTTATTTCTCGAAGTTGACCGTAGGATTTTCTTTGCGAATTTTGTCACTCGTTTACAATAGCTCCTCCATGTCGTGCACGTAGAATGCAGGGTTTATCTCCAGAGAAACTAGAAGGTTCACAACCCTTGCCCAAAACCACACCTGGAGGCTCTCCGACACCGAATGAAGCCACAGTCATCACCACACCACAAGTGGAATGAACTGACTCTCTAGAATGTTTTCAAATTACCAATACTCGAGAGGATTTTCGACTTCCTAGTGATTCTCAATGCCCTTTTAGATGATTGAATTCTTCCAGAGAATTAGTTGTTACCTCTTCTGGATCACCCGTTGGGCCTTTTCCCGACATAGAAGGCCAAGATCCTTTTTGGTCTACAGGTGATTTCCGACGGACCCTTTTTGGTCCAGGTTCCCCTGTAATTTCTGAGATTACTGTAGTTGTGATTTCTGAAATCTCTAATTTAGAGACAGTACCGTTGACTACCACTTATCACTTTACTGTCCTTGCCGAAATGGCCCATCTCCCAGATACTACGAGTGTCCCAACCGAGTTCACTACAGCTGGTCTTCCTCCTATAAACACACAACGAACACCCAATGTCACTCCGACACTACCACCCGGATACCATGCATTGAATGATTTGTTGAATGCTTCTAATCCAACACCTCCGCAAACCCCAGCCGGTTCTCCAGGTGGTCCTTCTTTTCCTGGACACCCTATTCCCAGTTTTATATTGACACTCCCTCAATTTCCCTCTGGCAATCCTAATCCAAGTGGCACTA
This sequence comes from Picea sitchensis, assembly GCA_010110895.2. Lineage (NCBI taxonomy): Eukaryota > Viridiplantae > Streptophyta > Pinopsida > Pinales > Pinaceae > Picea > Picea sitchensis. Next base: position 587,290 of record SNQJ01S0004625.1, on the reverse strand, counting down.
TGTTGTCCATTACACCAAAATATCAGATTCCCGTTGGTGGACAAGGTGGTACGATTCAAGTTCCTCTTACCGGACACGTTCCAGTTACTACTCAACCTACGATTGGGACACAACTTTCGGTTGGAACTCTGCCTACAATAGGGGGACCAACCCCACCTTTCGGATAAAATATACCTCCTGCTTTGGCCTAGTATTGGAATCAGATGATACAAAATTCTCAAACAACTGGGGGGCAGCAATTGCCTATCCCTACTATAGGCCAACCATATCCAGGTATACCCAATCCTATTTGGGGTACGGATGCTCAAACTCATGTCCCCACCCAAGGTTACAATCCCTTGAGCTACTATCCTCTACAACCACCACCGAATCAGCCTAGGTCTTCGCATTATGGGCAGACTGCTTACGGTCCTACTGGGTTGCCAACAGGGCTTCCACCCCAAAGTCACTAGTACCCGTAGTTGAATCAACATTTACCTTTTCTTGCTACTTTGGATTTGCCGAATTATTCTAGGATTATAAATGATCCTATTTGTCACTCTCCCCAATGGCCTGCTATTCCAACTAAGCTTCCATCGGACATTCCTAAATTCAACGACAAAGTGGGAGAGGACCTGAATAATCATGTTATGACTTTTCACCTATGGTGTTCATCCAACTCGTTGATGGATGACTCTATTCGTTTACATCTTTTTCAACGAACCCTTACTAGTTTGGCTGCGAAGTGGTATATCAAATTGCCACGAGGTTTCTTCTCTGATTTCAACACCCTAGCTATGGATTTCCTTACAAATTACCAGTTACCGATCTGTTATGATACTGGGACTGAGATTTTGACTTCCTTCAAATAGACTAAAGGCACTCATATATCGGATCATATTCATGAGTGGCGAAGGAGACGTCGTCTCATTAAACTTGAGCTTCCTGATCAGTTACTGGCATAATGGTTTACAAAATACTTTGTGAACGAAATTGGTAAGGACATTGCCATGGGTGGTGTTGTCACAGAAGAGCAGGCTATAAGTCGTGCTCAATATCTTGATCTCGTTTATTCACAAACGGGAACACTTTATGGTTTATTACCTAAGTTACCTCATCCTGGTACTTCCAGCACTTCAACTGCTCCAATTGCCTCACATGCAGCTGACGGTGTGATTGGTACCACCCAAGCCCAATCACATTCTGTTTCAAGAACAAACCCTAAATATTCTTCTTCTAATGTTCAAAATTCTCCGTCTCCTGCCACTCCCACCGGAAAAACTTCTGAGGTAAATGTTGTCCAATCTACCCCAGCCGGTAAAAATAAATCTAAAAAGGGGAGAGGCAAGAATAAGGAGGGAAAAAATAATAATCAAGCAGAGTAGCCTAAAACTACTCCTGTTGATGATCGGGATAAGCGCAAACCCTGATACCCTTGCCTTATCTGTGGTGATGATCATTACACGAAGGATTGTCAATGACGTTTCGAGGTCACTAAGTTCCTTCAAGGAACCCCAAAACCACCTGCACCGGCTGTCTTGTCCCAACCCTTCCTGTCTCAACAAAAAGCTCAGTTGGTCATTCATGAACAACTCTCCTCTTCTATGACATCATATGTTTTGATGTGTACTGGTGATTCTAAGTAGAACAATGTTTCACTTACGACTCGAGCCAAAGATTATTCTCCATCTAAGGAGCAGGTTGACGATTTACCTCCTACTTTGGGACAACCCTCTCAAGCAACTCCACCTTCTAACGGTCCTCTTCTTCTTGAACGACCGAGCCTCAATACAGTCCTACGACCCCCCCCAAAAGGTGTTGTTCAAAAATCGGATTTCAATCCTCATGCTCGTGTGGTCTAGAACTACAACATTGTTGAATATTTGGCCTAGGCACCGTCAGCGATGTTAGCCCTTGAAGTCCTTCAGTCTTGTCCTACACAATGGAAGGCACTATTGAAAGCTATAGGTGGAATTGACCCGACAGATACGAATTTGATAGTCTTTGACTTCGAATATCACATTCCAAGGTTACCCCCTCAACTTGCATTTCAAATCCAAGTTGTTGTCTCGGACAAGAACATTTGCCGAACTGTTATTGATGAGGGAGCCTCGACTTGTGTTATGTCTCTTGCTTGTTGGAAAGCCATTGGCTCTCCTCCTTTGAATGAATCCTAGAACACTCTTAAAGCCTTTAATGGCTCTAGTTTTAAGCCCTACGATGTTCTTCCTTTGTTTTCGATTACACTAGAAGTTAAGATGGTCGAAGTTGAAGTGGAAGTCTTTGACGCTCCCCTTGATTATAATATTCTACTTGGCCACAGCTGGATCGATTCCATGCACGCCGTTGTGTCAACACTTTTCCGTGTAGTACATTTCCCTCATCAAGGAAAGGTTGTTTCCATTGACCAACTCGCCTTCTTCAATTCTTATACCCGTACTGGCAACGTGTCATTTATTGCTAACCCCCCCCCCAGGTTATGAGAACATCGGTGTAGGCCTTTTAAAGGACTCCTCATTAATGGGTACTTTCCCCATTCCTTCGCCTGATGTTCCACACCCATCGGTTGCTTATATCAACATGATTTCCACCATCCCTCACGAACTTCCAGTGTCTCACGACCCTTGGATTGTCCCTGACCCTAGAGATCATTTTCGTTTCGGCAATGTAATGTCGTTAAGTCTGGTTGAATCTGCTTATCAAGCAATTCAATCGACAACACCTCCTACTTCCTCTCTTGATGATTTGTCTCCTGATCCTTTTCGTGTTATTTTTCCCATTGACGAGATGATCATGTCCATCATGGAGGACACCCCTTGGGATGATGGGCATAATCATTCCATTCTCTTTCTAGAACAACACACTCTTGAGAACTACCAATGGATTTCGACTTCGTCGACCGTTGTTGTCATATCGACCGTTCCTGGGTCTGAACATGATGTGTTTGCTGAAGGGAACCTCATTAATATCTCTCCCACGATTCCCATTGATATATCCGTTAAACCTGGAATCGTCGAAAATGTTCATATTGGAGCTTCGTGTTCCCAAGATGAAATAGTCACCTATACATCCATGTTTAAAGAGTTTCGTGACATATTCGCTTGGAGCTATGAGGAAATGTCAGGTATCGACCCTGCAATTGTTGAACATGAGATAAAGACATACCCCAGCGCTAAATTCGTCCAGCAACGCCTTCATCTAGTTCTCCCATGAAAAGCGACTGCTATCAAACTTGAAGTTGAAAAACTTTTGAAAGACGACTTTATTTATCCAATGGCTCTTATAGAATGCATTTCCAATCCTATCCCGATTGACAAGAAAGGCGGCAGTATTCATGTATGTGTTGATTATAGGGATATTAACAAAGCTTGTCCAAAAGACAACTTTCCAACCCCTTTCATCGACCATATTGTTGATGACTATGCCGGAAGTGAAATATTTTCCCTCATGGATGGTTTCTCCGACTATAATCAAATTAACATTGCTCCTGAGGATCAACATAAGACTGTTTTTATTTGTCCTTGGGGTACTTTTGCCTATCGAAAACTCCCTTTCAGTCCTAAGAATTTGGGCGCCACTTTTCAACACGCTATGTCTTATGCTTTTCATAATATAAAGCATATCGTTCAACCCTATTTGGACGATTTACTAGCTCATTCTTTGCACAGAGTCGATCACCCCACTCATCTCTGAGCCATTTTCGTTTGCTGTCACTTTTACTGGATCTGTTTAAATTCCCATAAGTGTGTTTTCTGTGTAGAATCTGGTCGTCTTATATATTTTATCGTTTTGCGTCAAGGGATTCGGGTGGATCCTTTGAAGGTTGAGGCAATTCTTAATCTCCCTCCTCCTTCTACACTGCGCCAGTTGCAAAGTTTGCAGGGGAAAGCAAACTTTCTTCGTCGTTTTATTCAAAATTACGCTGAGATCACTCATGGTTTTACGCGGCTACTAAAGAAAGATTCAGAGTTAATCTGGGATACCGTTGCCAACAATGCTTTTGAAGATTTGAAGTTGTCCCTAACACGAGCTTCGCTTCTCTTTCCCCCCGATTACAGTAGTGATTATTTCCTTTATCTTGCTACCTCGGAGTACACTATTGGCATGGTTCTCATCCAAGAGGATGATATGCACAACAAACATGTTATTTATTACTTCAGTCGAAGTCTCACACCAACTGAACTCAAGTATCAACATGTTGAAAAACTAGCCTTGGCTGCCGTTCAAGCCGTTCAACACTTCCGGCATTATATCCTCTCACGTAAGACTACAATGATTTCTCATTGCAACCCTATGCAACATATTTTGACACGTCAATTGATAGGATGCAAATACTCCAAATGGATTGTCATACTCCAGGAGTTTGACTTGGAATTCGATCGAGCCAAGTCTAAGAAGTCCTTAGTTTTTGCTGAGTTGATATGCGATTTTCCTCACTTTGCCACGGAAAATGTAGCAGTAGATTCATTACCAGATGAATCTCTTTTCCTTATTAGCATGGACGATATTTGGTATGGGGATATCATTATATATCTCCAAACCCAGACTTTCCGGCCTACTTTGTCTAGTACTGAACGACGTCACATACAATATCAAGCTCATCAATACATTATCCCCGGGGATACTCTTTACCGTCGGGGAATTGACTTTGTTTTTCGACGTTGTCTAACGTTCGACGAAGCCGAGAAATCTCTGAATGACTGCCTTTCTGGAGTATGTGGTGGTCATATGTTTGGGTATGATACTGCCCAGAATATCTTATGCACAGGGTATTTTTGGCCTTCTTTGTTTCATGACTACATTACTGCCATTTAGAAATGACATGCCTACCAGACCTACAATTAGAAAATTCAGTCACATCCTGCTCCTCTTCATCCTGTGGTCTCAGTTGGTCATTTTGCGAAATGGGGCATCGATTTCATGACATGTCACCCTCACTCGGCTGGGGGGCATGGTTACATCATTGTAGCCGTTGATTACTTTACGAAATGGGCCGAGGCGATGCCGACATTTGACAATAATTGAAAGACTACAGCCTTGTTTCTTTTTAACCATGTCATAGCTCATTTTGGTGTTCCCCAATATATCGTCACTGATCATGGTAGCCACTTTAGGAATTTTATGATGTCTGAACTTACGGAAAATTTGGGTCTTCGTCATGATAACTCAACACCCTATTATCCACAAGCTAGTGGCCAAGTCGAAGCGATCAACAAATTTCTCATAACTATGTTTTTTTCGGCATTGTGGGCATACCGGACATCTTTCAAGTCCGCTACTGGGTTTACGCCTTTTCGGTTAGTCTATGGTGTGGAAGGCATTCTTCCTATAGAATGTGAGATACCCTCTATGAATCTAGATGTTAAACTCCTACCCAACACTTTTGTTGAAGAAGAATGTCTGGTGTATCTAATGCGATTAGACGAAACTCGACGTGATGCCACTCTAGTAATAGAAGCCCAGAAAAAGCGTGTCAAAGCCCAATATGACAAGCATGTCAAACCTCACGTTTTCTCTGAAGGTGATCTTGTTATTCTCTATGAATAGGATCGAGATGTCTTAGGAGCTGGGAAATTTGAACCTATGTGGCGAGGTCCTTATATCGTTCGCCGAGTTTTGGACAAAGTAGATTATGAGTTGGTAGATTATGATGGTATCCCTTTGAGTGAACCCGGGAATGGGTTGTACTTGAAGAAGTACTATGCATAAATCATCTGTGCACAAGTACTTGTAATTTTAATGTATCATACTTTGCGTGTGTTACTATAGTTTTCTTTTGTTGTTATCTGGTCTCTACCCTTATATGACGTTGTGTTTGATTTCTAGATGTCGGAGTCTTTGCTACCCTATATTGGCTTCACTGATGGTGCTAGCTGTAGTACTCGGAACCTTGCTTCTGCTGTGTGGGCAATCTATACCCGAATAAACGAACTTGTATCTTTACGAGGTGTGTGCCTCGACCGTGTGACCAACAACATTGCAGAGTATAGTGTCATTATTGAATTATTGGTTGATTCTATCTCACTCAAAATTCATCATTTGGTTGTGTGACTTGACTCACAGCTTGTAGTACTACAGTTAAGTAATGTCTACTCTATTCGAAGTCCTACTTTGTTACGGGTGTATATGCGAATTTGCCTCTTGGAACGTTATTTTGATCACATTGAATATCAACATATTCCTAGATGTCTAAATACATTAACAGACGCATTGGCTAATTATGTATTGGATAGACATTTGAATCATTTATAAATCAAACACATCAAAATTCACACAATATAAAGTAAACTGGTAGAAGCCATCTGTATATATAACGATATAAAAGAGTTTTTTACAAAAAATTTTGTCCGAAGACCAAAATGTCAAAATTGAAGCTTATAGCTTCTACAAAGTGACGTCATGGATGACGTTCACGGTAACACACGACTGCCCTAGCAACCCTACGGAGCAGTTGACTCATAGATGTTGATACCCCTATAGTGTGACGCTGATCGTGTCGTGGAACCTCTTCCAAAGTCATGTATGGAATGTCTGCAGTTAGACCCTCTAAATTCTATTCCACCACCCGATAATCCTTAGCATACTATGGTGTTGCTGCTACCTCCCCTCGCCTCTGGATAGGAGAAGTGCCAGAAGGTCTATACGGTCCAACATCTGTGTTATCAAAAAATGATTTTGTATTAGTTTTCGAATGAATATATAAAACAAAAACATTTGAATATGATTAAAAGTTCACAAAAACATTTAAAAGAAAAAATGTGTGTCCTTCTTACCAAGGTCCCCCCACTGAGCATCCTCTGGTAATGCCAAATCCGGATCTCTTCGGAAATCCAGCCCAACATAAGCGTAGTCATCAACCATCAACATTTGTGGTTGAAGCCAGTCAAAGAAAGTATCATCATATTTGATGATAGGTCCTGCTACGTGCCGGGCCATGAGCTGACACCATCTCAACATCTGTGGATCCCTGGGAGCCGGTAAATTCCACTCCACCTATAAACTCAGTAATGGGACCCGCTCAAGGAAGAAGGATACCAGCAAAGATCCATACCTGAATTTCTTTAGGTCACCACGCCTGCACTTGGTCAATTGCCTTTTTATACTGTGCAGCACTACATTTGCCCAATTGAACACTCAAGGCTCAATACACTCAATAGCATACTGGAAGTAACTCTATAATGCCATATGAGGAGCAGAACTCCCAGCCATCTGAGCTATAGTGAAAAGGATAGTATGGAGGGTCAAGTCTGTTACCCCCCATGTAGCCACTTTTCATTTCTTTCTCTCGGCCTCGGGTACGCAGTGTATACGGTAGTACTCACTCATCGGTAGCCCACCACCTCTACGACCGGTCAGGCTCACATAGTACCCTCGTCGGGATAATCCGGTCAAAAAGTAAATGTCCTCAATGTCTAAGGACAGTGTGTGGACCCCCACATGAAACACCTGCTGATCTGGGTCCCACATGCAAACTAGGTACTCTAAAAGTCTGACCTGGGCCCTCAAGCCCAAGATGCGAAAGTATTTCAAGAGCCCACAACCTCTCAAAGCAGCTATGGTAGGCAGATTTTTTTCGGCCATTGCATTATCCTCTTCATGTTCCCTTTCACTCCACTCTAGCACCATGTTGATGGCCAATTATCTGCACAAGGAACACAATAAGAGGATTAATAACTTTTTTCATGCTTTAGATATTTTTCATTGGCTAAACATTTAAAAAAAAAATTGGCTTTGCGGTTCTCGCAGGTGCCCTATATGCACAGTGTGAGAACCTTGCAGGTGGCCTTATGCTCACCTGCAAGAACGCCTCATTCTTGTAGGCCCCATATGGCCTGCCTGCAAGAATGCCAGCGCGCATGTAGGGCTTGAAAAAATAACTTAAAACTGAGAATTTACCCAATGAAATTACAAATTTAAACCATGAAAATTTCAAGGACAAAGAGCTTACCTTAATGTCGTAGACAGCTCGTGGAATGGTCTCTCACAGCTCCTGCAAATTGACACCAAACTTGGAGGGTAAAAGAGGGGTTTTTTGAGATCCATAGTGAAAATGTAAAATGATGTGGTAAAAAAGAGTATTTACTCATTTTATTTACTTTTACTATGTCATTTTGGGTTTTTATGATTATTTGTCGATTAAACCTAATCCCTAATGTCATTTTGAGTGTAATGACTTGCAGGAATGATGACTTTGATGATTAAATACAAGGATATGGACATATTTTTCTTCATTATGGTGTGTTTTTTATTGTTTTTTATGGTTTTTACATAAAACCTCGAGCGTTGTTTTTGTCCGTTCTTGTGCTCGTAAATACATGAGAACGCGGTCGAGCATACTTTTATCACTTTTTTGGGCTTAACAAGGTTATACGAAAAAGGAACCCCCCTGGAGTCCTCTTTAAGCTCTTCTCAGACTATCTAAACATGAAAATATCGTCGAGCGACCTTGCTATTTTCACGCTCGATAAAGTATTTGAAGTACGCATCTGGTGAGCGATAATTTATCTCTTTTTCAGTCTTGTCCAGACTACTTTACGAAAAAGGAACCGAGAGAGTTCTCTTTTAAGTGTTTTTCCAAACTCTATAATCTTGAAAAACCTTCGAGTTTTCTATCTCTAGACTCGTTAAACAAACATTGACAGACCCGTGATGGGACCAAACCACTCCTTCTTAGGGTTCATTAAATATACTCTGAGGGACTCGTCCGAAGGATGAGCTTACATCAACAAGCATATGTTATCCTCCTAAAGCTTGCGTAAAAATAAAGAGGTACTTGCCAGAAATGGTGGGGGAAAATTTGGGAAAGGGATATGTTTTCATCGTCGTATTAATTGGCAGTCACTGTCGCTCTTGAACATGACACCCCCTATTCATTATTTGAAGACGGTTTGGGAAATCCATCTGTCTCTTATTCGATTGATTACAAGGTCATTCCTTGTGTCATCTTTGAGTCAATGTTGCCAAATCATTGGTCGTGTCGTTCATATGTTCAAGAGAAGTCCATCTGAAACCTATATTGACTCGGCCATCTACAGTTATCCAATCTCTCCGTGTCGACCTTCCCTGTGTTCAGTCCAATTCACATCATACTCTATTTCACCTTCAAAATCTGTTACTCATTTCATGTCATTGATGGGGGATACATCAAGGCCCTCCTGTGACGATTTTTGTTCCGTCAACTTCAGCTCATTATCCAGAATCAAGACTTAGAAATTATTTGGTACCTTGGAACTTGCATGCCTCAAAGGCAGGTTTCCTCGCTTTCGACAGTGGGTTTACATCATTGACCCCTGATCGAAAGATTCCATCAGGTTTTTGACATCAACTCATTCATTCACACACGATGGATTGTACCATGGTACCTTGGGAGTCATTGACATCAATGGTGATTTCCCTCGCACTTGTTAACGGTTACATCAATGAATGGTAATCAAGTGGTTTCTACCATG
>SNQJ01S0004625.1:563155-577852 GCA_010110895.2 Picea sitchensis | reverse complement strand
ACTGGCCACTCCATAATGGCCTTTACCTTTTCTGGGTCCACCGAGATTCCTTCGCCGGAAATGATGTGACCTAGATAGTGGATCTCTTTCTGGAAGAAGGAACACTTCGACAGCTTCCCGTACAGTTTGTTCTCTCTTAGGCAAGACAACACTATTCGCAAGTGTTCCTCATGTTCATGAAGCATAAAAGAAATCACAAAAATAAGTATCAAATATGGTAAAATAAATTCAATGATTAAAATAAACATTCAAAACATTACATAATCTACAATACATTATGAAATTGAGTACCTTGATGATTTCTATTATATTCCAACCTCCATAGGTGAGGTGTCATTCTTTGTGGTTTTAAACCAGTCTCTTCTTTCCCATTGAAAAAATGTTTTTTAGTAGTATGATACCTATGGTTCTTAGGAAGAAACTCATCAAACACCATATTTACTAAACTGTTTGAATGACGATACTTCATCTGAGGGCCACAAAACAGACATGAAAATTTACCCTTTGTTTGAAGACCTGCAACAAATGGATTAATGTCAATTATATGATGAGATTATTTAAAAAGTAAACATGCACCATGATAACAATAAAATATTATATAGTATTAAAGAGAAATATTACAATTCTTATACATACCACAAAAATGTGTTAGTCCAGGGGCATCATGAATTGCCCATAAAAGTATTCCACGAAATTTAAATTTCTTCTCCTCGATTGGTTTACATATGTCATACATTGTGATGCCAACCCATAACTTTAGTAGCTTGTCGATAAGAGGCTCGATATATACATTCATATATTTAACCTGGTACTTACCTAATTTTTTGAAATTACACATAATTACTAAAGGAATGATATCATGTAATATATATAATTCAATAAATAAGAAAAAGATATTATGCAAAAATTGAAACATATGAAAATGTTAAATTCAAAAAATTAATGTAAACAAATACCTAGAACAATCATTGTCAACATTATGTGCTCCCTCTTTATTGACATCCAAGGAGGAATGTTATTGTTGATAACAAAAATAGGCCACACTGAGTAAATAGACCTAAGCTCTCTGAATGGATTAACACCGTCAGCTGCCAATGCAAGCCTAACATTACGAGGTTCATCTTTGAAATATTCCCATTTTTCCTCAATTTCCCTAAATGCAGAACCATCGGCAGGCATTCAAAGAACACCATCTCCAATTCTGTTACGTGCATGGTAATCCATAAATAATGCTATGCTTTCACACATGAACAATCACTGCAAACTTGGAATTATGGGAATATGAGGAAGAACCTTTCGAGGCACCCTTTTTGTTACTTGATTGGTTCGATATCTACTTATAAGACATTGCGTACATTCAGTTTTTGAAGCATGTTTTCCATAATATATAATATGGTCATTAGGACATGCATCTATAGTTTGATAATCCATTCCAATGTCTTTCATAATGGCATGCAAACCTCGATATGTGCGAGGTAAAATATTTTACAATGGTAACAAAAATTCACCAAACAATATACAACATAACAAACAACTAGTTAATGTAAGAATATTAATCGTAAAAGTTTCATTCTTATTTTACACATTAATTAACACTAAAAACAAATAGAAAAAAATCAACATTTATGTATAATATGAGATGAAACATATTGCATACCTTAGTATCTGTGTCATACAAGTTTTCGACAAATTATTCATAACCTTTAAGTACACTAGCAGTAATGTAGCAGAGAGAATATTTGCTCTTGATCCTTCATTAAGTATTTTATTTGCCTTTTCTAATAGAGGTTCATCATAAATACCAACATTTTCCCCATCCTAATCTAGGTGAGAAAAAAAATCTTGGATCATTTGATTTGTCCGATAATCTTCTTCCATGAGATCCTCATTTGCTTGGTCATGATGATGTTCCTTAACTTGTACAACATCATTTCTACTAATACTTGGTGCAACATTCTGCCGAAAGTTAGAGGGCAACTCTAACTTTATAATTACAAACAATCATGCAAAATTAGTGTATACTATAACAAACATTCAAACAATATATATATATATATATATATATATAAAATTTTAAATAAAATTGACAAAATAAAAAACGATAATGATATATAGCTAATTACCATGGGATGATATTCATACGATCCGCCATCAATGTGACCATATTTCCTACAATGTTTTGTAGCTGTTGCTATTAAAATTATTACGGGACGTCTGGGACAACATTTTTTACAAGGGCAATAACATATACCATCATCCTTTTCACCCTCTTTAATTTTTTCCCCACCTCTAACAACATTCTGAGACATTCTTTCGCACAAAAATACCCTTTCAGAATAGTCGTTGTTATAGCAAGATTGTCGCAACATATTTAAATTGTCAAATATTTATATTCCAATTTTAGGTCACTATTGTCGCAATTGTGACAAATGTGACCTACAAATATTTATTATTTTTAGCTATTTATTTTAGTTTATTTTCAACGTTCAATTTTAAGGTTAGGTAAGTAGTCGCTCTCGCGATGGACAAACTAAAGTCGTCACTCTTGTGACGAACATTGACCATAATAATTTAGTCAAACTAAATTTGTCGAGATAGCAATGAATATGGGATGGATTTAGAAAAAATGAACTTTTTCTCTTGCATGTTGCGACGAAAGAGTACTTTCGTTGCAAGTGGTCATCGCAAATTTGTCAATATGTAGTAGAGTTGGGACCCCCCTAGGAAGCGCCCATCACACATGACAGTAAGATCACTAATATGAGGGATCATCAGACATAGTTTTTGAATCTGACACGTCCACACAAACACATGAAAATAATATAACACATACCCAACATTTCTTGCACCCACATCTTGTCAGGGACATGCACAAAGAAAAACAAATGAAAAGAGGACTGCTAGGATACCACTGATATGGATTTTTGAGTAGAATGAAATGAATAACAAATTGAATACCATAACAAAAATATACAGAGAACAACGACAGATATCCAATGAACATAACTTCTATTGAATAAATAAAATAGGCTGAAACTGTAAAACTGTAGAAATGAAACAACTTGCTTGAATGGTGGTAGTTATCTCTAAGAAGAGATGTGGACAATATGCACATCCGTCTGAGAATAATGATTATAGTGAGGCTCTAGAGGCATTTTTAACATTACTCATGAATTCCAAAACCCTAGACAATTGAAACCTAAGCCTAGGAGATGAAATGCCAAACGTTATGTGGGCCCTGATGGGTAAGTTGGTACCTCAACTTCTCGAGGTTGTAAATTTTGCATACGACCTCCATTTTAGGTGTGTGATAGCCCATTGGAAAGTTATTTTCAAGAACTACACATTACTCCATCAAAATTTGACTTTTTCTATAGTTTGATTGTGGCAAGAAAAAAAAAAAACGTTGTTTGGGGCCCCAAAACGACCTTGGAAGTACAAAAAGATGTACTGATATGGAAAGCTCCAAAATAATCCATTTGGAATAGGTGGGTGGCCAATAATTTCCACTTGGATATTGTGTAGGGAAACAACATATCTGTGGAAGTGTAGAACAAAAAATTACAAATAAATTTCATCATTATAGAGAAACGTGCTAAACTAAAAATTGTCAAGATGAGCCAGCTAGAATAGGTGGCTGGCCACCAATATCCACCTGGATCGCTTGATATCAAGGAAAGAACATTATGAAGGGTCGATAGGTCTACATGACAAAATTTACCTCTTAAGGAGTTGTTGAGTGAAATAAAGAAGACCTTGTTGTGAAGAGATTTTCTCTATAAGAAGGCATCTACTACACCGAAGCCTTTGCCCCATTGGAAAGATGAACTATGTTTAAATGATTATTTCCCTTGTTGCTCGTTTTGGATGGAAAATCTATCAGATGGATGTGAAAATTGTGTTTCCTCATAGATACCTATCTAAAGAAATTTACATGGAAAACCACCTAGTTTTATGACGGATTTTAATCTAGTTTGTCGATTCAAGAAGTCACATTATGGTTTGAAGCAGACTCCTCAATCCTGGTATGATAAGATCAATAGTTTCTTTCTTCGACTTGGATTCAAATGGTGTGAAATTAATCATTGCATGTATCTTATCCACTCCAATGGAGATGTTGATGATTGTAGCTATGTGAGAGATTCTCCATCTTACAAACTTGTGAGATGTGGATCATTGTAGCTATGTTAACTTTCTCTAGCTTACAAATCTGAGAGAAATCCCCTGAGAAGGGTGTATGGTTCCTATCTGAGATAGAGATGGAATGTAGAGATGACCTCCTCCATTATGAGAGTGGAGAATAACTTCAAATGATTCTCCAGTGAGAAAGGTGATTTGTAGAGTTAGACATTCATGTGGTTGAGCACAAGGTGAATGTGTGAAATACAAAAGTGTTGGGTGCATCGTCGAGAGAACAGAAATGAAGATGATGTATTATCCTCCTTAGAGAAATATAGTTGATGAGAAACTCTAGATTATTCTCCTGTGTGAGACAGAGGGAAACAAGATCTATTGAGTGGATGTGCATGTGGATGAGCACAGGTGAATGTGTGAAGAATTGATTCTTCTATGTAATGCAGTGAACCAGAGATATGAACATCCCTATGGATGTGCCCCTAGTGGATGAGAACTAGTGGGTGTATAAGATCCCTTGCTATATTTTACAAGAGTCAGACCTGCTTGTAACCCTAATTGTAATGTAAAGCGTACAAGTTGGCCCCACCTTAATGTGATTAATAATTAATGTAAAAGATAATTAATATAAAAGATAATTAATATGGAAATTATTAATTATATTTTGAGTTATTGAGGTGGGCCCTATTGTGCCAATAGACACATCATTTGATGTGACAAGTATTATATAAATAAAGGTGAATCCCCATTGAGGAAACACACTTATCATTGTGTTATCTCATGATTTCAGAAATTGTTCTCTGAAATTATGAGAATTAAAACACCCTCTTGTGTGCAAGTTTTGGTAATGGTGTGGGAGGTCTTTCTCTTGAGAATATAGAAAAATATTTGCTAGGTTTTCTTCCCTTGTGGAGAATGGTTTCCCGGGATACTTCTTGTTTTCTTGTGCATAATTATTCTTCTTGTGATCCTCCATTCTTGCAATAATTATGGTTCAGTTTATGCTACATAGTAAGAAAATTAAAATGCATCAGCCTACTATAAAATCAACATGGTATCAGAGTAAGTCCTGAAGATGACCATATGTAAATTGATAAAGGAAGGCCATAGGATATGGAGCTGCTAAGTACCCCACTTCCACTTCAAGGGAAGGGTCAAACCCTCTCAGTTAAAATTTATGTGGTAAATTAGACCTGGATGAGTTCAATGAGAAGGGTTGGTTGTCCAAAATAGAATGGCCGCAAGCCTAAAACCCTGACTAATCCTTGCTTACATTACTCTGTACAGCATGAGAAGGAATCCAACTATCTCTTGGTGGCTTGACCTACTAAATAAAGATTAGCCGCAGCCTAGGAGAGGCTTGGTGTGCTAACCACATGACTTTTTTATGGAAGTTCTTGGGGCAGCTACAAAGGGTTGTCATGACTGCAAATTTAAGCTCCTAAATTGTGGGCTTAAAACCAAAATGGAAAACCTGTTATAGTACTCTCTGAGGCAACAAGCTACAATATCCAATACTATTACAATACTCTCTGAGGCAATTCAAAGAAGTGTAGTGTTCCAATTTGTAAAGACTATCCAAAACTTACAAGTTACATAAGAATTCTGAAATTGTTCTGAGAATGATCTGATCTCAAGGTACATATATCTCCATTGTATTTAAGAGAAACTTCATATTGGAAATTTATTGCATCTATGTTTCAGTTATATAAAATGTGTCCAACAAATTTTAGTAGAAGTGGCAGGACAAATATTGAATGTGCAAAGTTGTTGAGTTGGGAGAAGCTTTTGGTATTTATTGGCACCATGTTTTGTTTTTGAATGATTGTTCCCAACCGTCAAGTTCTTTGTGCCATACTCAAATGGCATTATAGAAAAATTGAAGCTAGCGAGATTTTTTTTAAATTCTAGGAGATATACTATTTTTGCATTATGGAAATGGTTACAATCAATGACCATGAAGTATGATGTAAAGGGGTTGAGATTTTTTTTTCAAACTATGTCGAATACAAACAAATTATGTTTCTATGGGACCTTCTCGGATGTTCTATGAAAATTTTAGCATGTCTCTAGCCTCACTGATGAGCTTAGCAACAAACCAATTTCCTACTGAAATGTTTGGAGCTGGAAGACCTGATAACTTAAATGCCCCTATTCAGTCAATTGTTGTTAGGTTTTAGTCTCTACAGAATGGTGCATGAAGTCCCCTAAATTGCAATTTTGAGAACCTTCATAGTGAAAAGAGATGAATAATATTTTGATATGATATTAAAGGTGTTACATGGAGATGGAAATATGCTCCTCCCTATGGAAACAATAGGTCATGTGCTTGAACGTATATTATGTTTGGACCAACACTGGGTTCATCATCACTCAACTTACCCGATTGCCTTCTTAATTAATGTCACTACAAGTACAATTGATTATGTCGAAAGGCCTCCTTAAATGGATGAGTGATTCAATAGAAAAATCCTTGAGCACACTTGTGAAAATGATTTCCAACTAAGTTTGCAAATGAGTGTGCTCCAAAGTGAGAGGTGAAGATACGAGGCCAGGTGGTAATTTTGAAGACAATGTGATAGATGACACATTTGCAAAATTATAAAACATAAATTACTATCAAAATAATGAAAGCCTAAAGAAAATTGATGTGAGAGGTATGTTGCAAACTTCAAGAATGACCCTTGATGTGACTTTTGAAACATGTGTTATAAGTACACATTATTCAAGAAGACTAAACTTGCAGCTAGTAATGTGCAAAGAAAGCAACATTAGCCACGTCAAGAGAAGTCCAGGAATGTCATTGATCATCATGACATTAAAAAACAAGAAGAACCTCTAGTGGTGTTCACTCTTAGGTATGCACTTGTATATATTTTATTTTCATCATTGTCATAAGGATATTTCCAGGAGGAAGAAACCCCTAGTGCAAATCATGGACCCAGAGAAGTCTTAGTGCATTTAGAAGAACAACACACTGGAAGTAAAAACCTAAAGTCTGATTGTTTGATTATCTTGCTACATTACAAGTAAGTGTTGTATCTGTGACAACAATCCTTAACTTGTTTTGATTCTATAGATGTACTCATGAATCTCCTATAGGAGATATTCTTGTCTTGTTTCCTTTTGTTTGTTTCCTTGTTCCAAGCAGGTTAACAACAAAAGAAGATTTTTTTCCTTCAAAACTTTATAGGGATTCACTTGACTTAGAGGGAGTCAAAACTATTTGAGAAGAAGGAAAATACAAATACCTTCTCCCCCTCATCCGTTCAGAGGGAGACTATCATTGATACAGTTGATCAAGTTGATATTCCCAAGGAATTTACAGTAGGTTGTAAAAGTCTTGTCTAGGCTTAACAAACTTTACAAGAGGAAGAAAGACATGAAATTGATGGAAGTATCAAGAAATCCAAAATGAGACTTGTCATCAAAGGATTCTCACAAACAAAGGGAGTTTTCTATGATGTGACACTTTATCCAGTAAGCGTGATACACTTCCATCCATCCATGGTTTGGAATCTATATCATATGGATGGATCATTGATGATTTTGGGTTTCAGCAAGAGTGTTGTTGATCCAAACCTACATTATTATAGTGTTGGTGATGAGAGCCTGCTTTTCATGAATTATTAAGAAAGTCTTTTTGTTGGATACATGTAAGCTTTGATTTCTAATTTCGAGATGAAGGATATGAGTATGATGAACTACTTCTTCGGACAAGAAGTATGAAAGAGGACTGATGATATTTTCCCAAGTCAAGGAAAATATAAATATGATTCAGATGAGATTGATCCATAGTTGATTGGATCACTAATGTATCTGGTTAACACCAGACTTGATTCATTCTATGCAGTGAACATACTTAGTTATTCCATGAGTCAGCCGAGACAGACTCATTGGACAACAATGAAACATGTATTGAGATATATATAAGGCACAGTTGGATATGGCCTAAGATATGACTCCAAGTGTGAAACTGATTATGCAAGATATGATGATATAGATTGAGAAGAGAGTATAGTAGACCAGAAGAGCACATCTGATTGTTATCTTACCCTGAAGTTTTCCATGATTTCTTGATGCAACAAGAAGCAAAAATATGTGGCCTTGAGTACCATATAGGTAGAGTATATAGCATCGAATGTGTGAAGCAATGTGGCTTCACAAGATTCTAACAAATTTACTTGACAATGAGATGGATCCTATGATGATAACCAAGAGCCATATGTAAATATCCTTGATAACCCAATGTTTCTTGATGGATCGAAACATGATGAGATGAAATATCCTTATATCAGAGATATGATGAAGAGTAAAATTGTACACATGCAGTACCTTCCTACACATGAACAGATTGCAAACATCTTCACCAAACCATCTTGGTGAAGGATGCCTCCCATGTTGAGAGGGAGTGTTGATGACTCAAGACAAGACAAAATTCTATTTTATCCATGTGTGACTTGTCATGATGAAGAATGCCTCCCTAGATGAGAGGGAGTGTTGATGATTACAGCCATGTGAGACATTCTCCAGCTTACAAATATGTGAGATGTGTATCATTGCAACTATGTGAGGCTTTCTCCAGCTTACAAACTCGAGAGAAATCCCCCGAGAAGGGTGTGTGGTTCCTATCTGAGATAAATCTAGAATGTAGATATGACCTCCTCCATTATGAGATTTGACAAGAACTCTAGATGATTCTCTGGTGAGAAAGGCGATCTGTAGAGTTAGACGTGCTTGTGGCTGAGTACAAGGTGAATGTGTGAAATCCCAAAGTGTTGGGTGCATCGTCATGAGAACATAAATGAATATGATGTATTAGCCTCCTCTGAGAAACAAAGTTGTCGAGAAATTTCAGATGATTCTCCTGTGTGAGATAGATGGAAAGAATATCTATTGAGTGGACGTGCCTGTGGATGAGCACAGGTGAGCGTGTGAATAACTGATTCTTTTGTGTAATGAAGTGATCCAGAGATATGTATATCCCTATGGAGGTGCCCCTAGTGGATGAGCACTAGTGGGTGTATAATATCCCTTGCTATATTGTTCAAGAGTCATACATGCCTATAACCCTAATTGTAATGTAAAGGGTACAGGTTGGCCCCACCTTAATGCGATTAATAATTAATGTAAAAGATAATTAATATAAAAGATAATTAATATGGAAATTATTAATTATATTTTGAGTTATTGAGGTTCGCCCTATTATGCCAATAGACACATCATTTGACGTGACAAGTATTATATAAATAAAGGTGAATCCCCATTGAGGAAACACACTTATCATTGTGTTATCTCATGATTTCATAAGTTGTGCTATGAAATTATGAGAATTACAACACCCTCTTGTGTGCTAGGTTTGGTGATGGTGTGGGAGGTCTTTCTCTTGAGAATATAGCAAAGGATTGATTGGTTTTTCTTCCCTTGTTGAGAAGGGTTTCCCAGGATACTTATTTTGTTATTGTGCATGGTTATTCTTCTTGTGATCTTGGATTGTTGTAGTAATTATGGTTTGGTTTATGTTACATAGTAAGAAAATTAAAATGTATCAACCTACCATAAAATCAGCAGGAGACACCCTCATTGTTGTTGTATATGTCGATGATTTAGTCATTACTAAAAACAATAATTCTCTCATATTTAGATTGAAGAAACAATGTGTTGATTCCTTCGATATGACGAATCTTGGCACTCTACATTATTCTTTGGGTCTTCAAGTACTACCACTTTGTGATGTATTTTTCATTTATCACCCTAAATATGTGATGGATTTGTTGACACATTTTAAGATGGTTGATTTCAATCCTTGTGCCAAACCTTTTTAGTCTGGAATGCAACTTACTAAAACATGTCAAAAACCCACTGTCGACGCTACACTTTATCAACAATTGGTTGACAGTCTTATTTATCTTACTCATAGTTAACCTGATATTTCCTTTATTTTTATTGTGTTTTCTGTATTTATGAAGGACCCCAAAGAAATCCAATAGTAATAATTCAAACAAATTGTTCTCTATCTAAAGTGTACAACTCATTTTGGTATCAATTATTTTTGTAGTTCAAATTCACTAGTCGACTACATTGATTCTGATTGGGTTGGCGACACTGATAATTAGAAGTCCACTTTTGGCTATGTGTTTTTCCATAGCACTGGACCTTTGGTGTGGTCATGCAAGAAATAGAAGGTAGTCTCCTTGTCGAAAACAGAAGTAGAATATTGTGGCATCATTCAAGTAGGTACTGGAGTTGTATGTATTCACCAACTTTTGGGAGAGCTTGGCCTTCCTTCTCTGTCCTCGACTACAATCTTATTTGATAACCAAAGTGCCATACAGGTTGTTGAAAATCTTGTTTCTCACAACAAGATGAAGAATGTTGAGATCCATGCTCACTACATGAGAGAGTTGGTTCATGAGAACATTGTCTCTCTTGAATATTGCAGAACAAAAGACAAAATTGTTGATATCTTCACCAAACCTTTAGCTGAAGCCAAATTTATCGAGATATGCATGATGCTTGGGCTTCAGTAAGATGTAATTATGGGCTGTGCTGTAGTGATGTAATTTCACCTCTTTAATATCTATATTTGTGCATTGATGGGGGTATGTTGGAACATCAAGCATTCACATTTCATAACACATCTCTTGGTTTTAGTCGATTGGGAGATACACCTACATTTGGATACAGTTGGTCGGGTGACAAACAAGCACACCACACCATTCATTCAAGTAGTTGAAGTTCCTGTCAGTCGAATAGTCAAATAGTATTCGAAGATAGTTAGGAGGTGGATCAACCATCCCAACAATTGACTACAATTTGGATGCATAGGTAGTTGTTAGCACCCAAATTTTTGGGTCCAGTTTTGCACACACACATAAACAAATGTATGAATGCTCATTCCATAGTTTTGCACGCACCTAAGGAAATGCATGGAGAAATTCCATAAACCATGCATCAGACCAAGTTTTGTCAATGCCATGCCAAGTATAAAGACTATCGCATGCATGTCGGTCCAAGTTTTATCAATTGTGAAAGAAACCATGAATATTCCCACTTGAATCAAGAAAGGAATCACCAATAAAGCTCCTGAAATGATTATTACTAGCATCATATGAAGACGTGGGATGGCCAAAAGATGATTTGTCCAAGTAGTTAATATTTCCCTTGATGTAGAGAGTCTACATTGATCACTAGTAGGCACCATAAGCATGAAATCATGTTGAATTAGACAAGCGAGTGCATTAGAGTATAAAGAGACAACACTCCCCAGCAACGAAAGATATAAAAAGAGAGATATAAGCTCAAAAAGGAGGTTATCTTGGCAGTTAATCAGTGAGAGAGTTTTGAGTTAGTTTAGCTACTAGTTTCAAGCTCACTCTGAGCCTACTATAATCTGATGATGTTTTTGATATATTCCTGTGTCTTTATTTTGCCTGAATCCTAATCTAAGGTGCTAGGCACATTATGTTGTATTCCCACTATTTTATATAGTAATGATATTAAGTTCTATGGATTTCCTAAGAGGTTTTTCAACACATTGTACATATATGATGTGACGAAATGCTTCGAGAAATAAAGACATGGAAATTCTAATTTATTCTATGTATATTATGAATGAGTTGAATATGTGTGTATTTTTTTATTTCTTAGTCCTTAATAGTTTATCATGTCTAAGTTATGTGGATGACAACTCTAGCAATGTTTCATATGTTTAATCCTTCATCCTCGACACAATACCTTATGGTCTATGTGGTCCTCTTTGCATATCGGGTGATACATTCCTAGACCTTGGCCAAGGATTGATATGTCGATCCTTTAGTGTGTTGTTGGACAAGCTCTTGAAAAACCCTGGGTCTAAAAATCCCCAGTCTTAAGAAGGTCAGTGCGCATGTAAGCATGGACCAAAAACGTAAATACAAAACCCATCAAATGGTTCCATTGTTGGGACCTGAAGTCTTTTTGAGATTGATGGAGGAAAAGAAAAATGAGATGGAATCATTCTAAGGAGGAGATTCAAGAATGGATAGAAGAAAAAGAAGACAAGTTTTCCCTATGAGAGACACACAGATTGCAGGTGAACACGAAGGAATGGAAAGGTATATATCATTTCTTGGATATTCATAATATATTCTTTGTGTAATTTCCATGTCTTCTAATTAAATGGTTAAAGAGACAACATGACGTCAATTCGGTTGCACTACCAATGGAGTTGATAGTTTGGGATGAAGCCAATCTTGATGGTTCGAAGATGATATATAACAAGTGGACTTGGGCTATTGGTTTTTGGTTCACTCAAGTGAAGGAAGGATACATTATTCAGTTTGTTATAGAGTATAGTGATTCTTTTAGCGAGGCTAAAAGAAAGTTTGAAGAAGGTCCAAGAAAGTGGATGATAGAAAAAATTCCACTTTGGATCAATATGTTGTTCTTGGAAAGGAGAATGATGTGAATGGATCTTGATAGAATGGTCGAGTAAACCCCCTATAGCTAGGGGGAGTTTGACAAAGGTGGGGGAAAATATCTCGAATATGGATCTATTAAGGAGGATCCAAGAATTTCTTGAGATGAGGTGAGGAATGAAATGGATCCATAAGAGTAGAGGAGAAAAATAGTTGAGAGATATGCAAGAAGACCTGATTTGAAAGAGAAATGTAAGTAGAGGAGTAGATAATATTTAGACAACTGTGCATAGGGAGGTGATGGTCCTATAATGAAGAGGAAAATAACACCAGACAATGGTGTGGGAGAGGATGTTGTGCCAGAGTGGAGCACAAGTGATGAAAGGCCTATGAAGAGGCTTCACGTCAAAGATACCCGTAGTGAAAATAGTGGTAGTGAGGGCCTAGTTGACAAAGATCATACCCTTTGGCTATTTTGTTATTTCATAAACTTAAGAGGGGAGAGAGCATACATGTGTGGTGTGTGGGTGAAAATTTGTGGTGTATTGATAGACTCAAAGGAGGAATTTCCACATGGTTATGTACTAACAAGAAGCGAAGTTGTTGCACAATACAATGACTCATCAATTAGAAGAAAATTTATCTCTCAGTCTAGTGGTAGTAAACTAAGAAGGAGGATGGAGCGCAGAGAATTCATGTGCTAAGTGGAGAGAGATATTATGTGCAAGGTGGAAGTCCACATATCATACTAGGAGATTAAGTGTGTAGTGGAAGTGCACAGATCATCATGGAGGAAAGAGCACATGTTTTTCGTGCGTAGTTAGGTATCGAAGAGAGGGAACATAATTTTGATGCACCGGAAGAGAAGGAATATGGAGGCTCCCCTGGTGGTGGGGGAGACAAGTTGAAATTATTTCATGGTCTTGCACAACTTCAAGTAGATAGCTCTTTGGGTCACCTCGTGAAAAATTTAATAAAAATATGGACTTACCGACTACTTTGTCCCACCCCCATTGCACATTTTTAATCAAGAAGAAAACACAACAAATAATGAAGATATCGGAGTTGAAGAAAGAGAAAATGAAGAAACAATTGAAGAAGAAGGTGAAGGCAACAATACTTTACCGCAAACGAGAGTAGTGTGCAAAGATCAATCCAATAATAGTTAGAGAAGAGGAAATAGCGCTAGTTCCAAGATGGAAAATCAAGATAGTACACCGAGGTTTCATATGTTACATGGAATGGGTAAGGACTATGAAGAGAAACAATGGTTCACCTATGAAGTAATATGGTTTGTAAAGAGAGTTATAGACAATGCTACTAAGACTGCACAACTAGAAACTATGTTCTAATACCATGTAGAAATTTTAATACAAATTAAGTATTTCCTGCGATTCTCCTAATCTAACAATTATATGTCACTATTAAATACATAATCGCTTCTACTAATATTCTTGCAGAAATTTAAACCATGATCACAAAGTGAAATATCAAGAACACATAACATACAAATTTTACAGGGAAAGCATAAAGCTAAAAACCCACTATCATATATTATGTATATCATGGATCATGAAACAATCTCATACAAAAATCTAATCCAAGGTCTCTCAGTACAATACAATTTTCTCACAATGTCATACAAAACTCAACAAATACATGTGCCAATTTTGTCTCAAGACAACCTGCCTCCTTTGCACAATCCCTACAATTAGAATTCTCACAATGAATTCAAATTTCCTAGTTTGCACATGCTCATGAGCATATCCACTGCAAGTGTGATTGCATGAGTGCACCTCACTCAAATCACAACTGATAGCCAAACTGTCCCTTTAACATGTTATCTCAACTAGATCTCCGCTGGATATGACATGCATGTAGTTAACCATGACGAATCTTCAGTTGCATGTGAGTTCACTGATTTTGAATTAATTAATAATTAATTCACTAAACTCTCACTAGTGCAAGTTTAGTTACAACTAGTACAACTAGGCTTAACTCACTTAACTGAGTTAAACTACTTCACAACTCTCATAACTACACTTAAAACTCTGTTACAACTTCAAGTCACCTCCATGTCTTACCAACCAACCTTTGAACTTGAATTTCCCATAGTTAACTGATTTTCCATTTCAGTTAATTATTTCAAGTAATTATGAGATAA
>SNQJ01S0004625.1:537470-561974 GCA_010110895.2 Picea sitchensis | reverse complement strand
TCAATGTACACTTCTTCCTCAATGATCGCATTGAGAAACATAGTGTTTACATCCATCTGATGAATGCGCCAGCCCATCTACGCTGAGAGTGCAAGGATGGATCATATGGAAGAGTACCTTGTGACAGGTGCAAAGGTCTCATCATAATCTATCCCCTCTATATGTGAGAAGCCTCGAGCCACAAACCTAGCCTTATATTTATCCACACTCCCATCAGTAGCTTGCTTTACCTTGTAGATCCATCTGGAACCTACCATTGATTTGTCAATCGGTCTTGGGACAATTTCCCATGCACTTTTTTTGACAATGGAGTCATACTCCTCTACCATAGCATCAACCCAAGTGGGATCCTACACTACTTCCTGAAAGGAAGATGGTTCAGTCACGATACATTTTCTCATGAGAGCCATGTATCCAGCAAATCAATCAAGATATTGTCTCTGCCTGCATTGTGAAGTAGGGGCTCCTACATTCTGTGCAACATCTAGTCTCAATCTGTCAGCTTCCACAGTGCGCTTTCTTCCATTTCTGATGGATGTCTTTTCTTTAGTGGTTTCCTCCACTCCGTGAACCTCCTCGTGTGACTAATCAACATATTGAGAATCTTCTTTGGGAACCATCAATTCCTCTTCTATATGCAAGTCTAGCTCCCTCTCAAGTGACAACCGCACGACTTTCCCCTCATCGAATTTTATATCCCGTTGCATAATAGTCATCTTACTATTAGGAAAATACACATGATAATTATGGGGTGTTTCTGTGTACCCCACAAATATCCCAACTTTGGCAGTTGGTTCTAGCTTCTTCCTGGCATCTTTGGTCACATGCACATAAATAGATGAGTCAAAAATTTTAAAATGAGAAACATTAGGTTTCCTACTAGTGAAAGATTCTTCAGGTGTACTCATGCCAATTATTTTATGAGGACAACGATTTTGCACATAAACCGTAGTATTGCATGCTTTTGCTCACAAATGCATTGGTAGGCCCTAATCATGCAACATTGCTTGTGCAACACCCACGATCATTCTGTTCTTCCTCTCCATGACCCCATTTTGCTGTGGGTTATGAGGCGCTATGAGTTCTCTTCGAATTCCTTATCTTCTGTAGAAGTCTTTGAATTCATTATAGATGTATTCTCCACCATTATCGCTCCTTAGAGCCTTCACTTTCTTCTCCGAGTCTTTCTCCACCAATGCTTTAAACTCACAAAACTTTGAGAATGTTTGATCCTTCTTCTACATGAAGAATATCCAACATTTATGAGAAAAGTCATCAACAAAAATAACATAATACTTATGTTTTGTTGTTGAAGCAATCAAGAATGGTCCACACACGTCTGTGTGAATACTCTCCAGGATCACCAAAGCACAATTCTCCTTTTCATGAAAGGTGGACTTTACATACTTCCCCAGGGTGCACCCCTTGCACTGATCTAACTGAGCAAGTGTTCCCACTGGAAATCCAGTAGATATTTGTTGCATGATCTTCAAGGCTCCATGATGAAGATGGCCCAATAGGTTGTGCCATAATTCTCCCTCATCCCGAATCACCACTTTTTTTTCCTTGCCCACCATGGAAGCACAGCCATCTACCTCCACCATGTAGAGATTCTTAACTTGAATCCCTATCTTCTTGACTTGACCTGTTGCTTTATGTCGCAGGAAATATTTTCCATCACTGAAAACAACGTCATAGCCTCTGTCCTCCAACATTGTGACTGAGACCAGGTTTTTCTTCAGACCTGGAACATGTATAACAATTTTCAATTGAAATGGTTTACCTAACTCCCTCTGAAAGGTAATGGTACCAATGCCAGTCACACTGTATCATCCATCGTCACCCATATCTATATGCATTCTGAGATATTTCTCCTCCAAGTCACTGAAAGACTCTTTATCTCTCGTCATGTGGTAGGAAGTGCCACTATCCAAATACCACACCAATCCCGATGCACTTGAATCCATGCATGTGATCAAAGAGAAGTCAAGTTCTAATTGCAATACAAGAGCCTCACCAGTTGCAGCTCCATCAACTTTCTTGTTCTTCCTCTTCTGCGGACAGTTAGTGGTGAGATGCCCATGTTCGTGACAGTGAAAACACTTCACTTTGGAAAAATCCAACTTTTTGACTTTAGACTCGGATTTTGAATGGAATTTCTTCCCTTTCCCTTTCCTTGCCTTGGAAGTCAAATCATAATCCTCTTTATCATCGTGCTTTGATGAAGATCTATCTCTGGTGTTCCACCTAAACTCCTCCTGCACTAGATCCGACCATAATCGTTCCCAATCTGAAATTTTTTCCCTTCCATTGACAAAGTCTTAATAACTGTGCCAACTCTTGGGAAGTCCTAAGAGAGCCAAGCTCACCAAATCATCAGCAGTGATTGTTATTCCCACACTTCCAAGCTCATCCCTACATTGAACAAACTTCATGAGATATTTTGGAATGGAGTCACCCTTCTCCATCTTAATCTTCTCGAGTTTATCTTTGAGTGCTAATTTCCTATGGTCACTGTTGTTTTGGAGCAGATCCATCAAAACCTTCCACATTGCATGTGGTGTGGCTTTCCCATGGAGACTTGAGACAATGTGGTCTCGTACTCCCTCCAACAGAATCCTCCTTTCCTTTGCCACTTTCTTTTGCCATGCATCAAGATTTGTAGTGTTTGTCGCATCTGGCTTAGGAATATCTTTGTCAATGTATTCCTTCAAGCCATTTTCTTCAAGTACTTCTTCCATCCTATCCTTCCAAGCAATGTAGTTCGATATGCCCTCGAGTGCATACTCCAAACTCAAGCCATTGAAAGCCATTTCAATCTTGAATCAACTGTAGCACCAAGAAAGTCCTTCTGCAAATTCAATTTTTTATCCAACCACAAACTCAATTGTTGCAATCCTTCTTGCCCTGGGAGGTTCACACCTGACCAGTTACTAGCCTGAGGGAAGTTCACACCTCACCTGTGTATAACTTGCAAAATTTTGAGAGAGTTCGCACTGTAATGCACTGTGGAGTGAGGGAGGTTCGCACCTCTCCTTTAATCAGCGTGTGAGAATCCTAAGGAATTTCTCACCTCTCCTTTGAGTAGGGTGCAAGAATTTCTGCTCTCAGAAATGAGCGAATTTTTCACTACTATGTCGTCGCACCCTGCTAGAGACAGGACCAGTGAAAATACCATTATTTTTTCACCTCACTTCCGTAACTCTGTGGCTCTAATACCATGTAGAAATTTCAATACAAATTAAGTATTTCCTATGATTCTCCTGATCTAACAATTATATGCCACTGTTAAATACATAATCGCTTCTACGAATACTCTTGCGGAAATTTAAACCATGATCACAAAGTGAAATATCAAGAACACATAACACAAAAGTTTTACAAGGAAAGCATAAAAATAAAAACCCCACTATCATATATTATGTATATCATGGATCATGAAACAATCTCATACAAAAATCTAATCCAAGAGATCTCAGTAAAATACAATCGTCTCACACTGTCATACAAAAATCAACAAATACATGTGCCAATTCTGTGTCCAGACAGCCTGCCTCCTCTGCACAATCCCTGCAATTAGAATTATCACAATGAATTTGAATTTCCTAGTTTGCACATGCTCATGAGCATATCCATTGCATGTGTGATTGCATAAGTGCACTTCACTCAAATCACAACTGATAGCCAAACTGTCCCTTTCACCTGTTATCTCAACTAGATCTCCACTAGATCTGACATCCATGTAGTTAACCATGGCGAATCTTCAGTTTCATGTGAGTTCACTGATTTTGAATTAATTAATAATTAATTCACTGAACTCTCACTAGTGCAAGTTTAGTTACAACTAGTACAATTGGGATTAACTCACTTAACTAAGTTAAACTACTTCACAACTCTCATAACTACACTTGTAAATCCGTTACAACTTCAAGTCACCTCCATGTCTTACCAACCAAACTTTGATCTCGAATTTTCCATAGTTAACTAATTTTCCATTTCAGTTAATTATTTCAAGTAATTATGAGATAATATATTAATATTTATTGTCTAATTTATTTAAGGGAAAAGTAAATTAGACACATGTTTCTTGTTGACTTTTCAACACATTCCAAGTATAAGAGAATAAAAGGGGTGGTTATCACAGTGTCGGTGATAGAGGTGGATGTCAAGGAGGACCTCAAGGTATATATGGGTGCAATCGTCATTGCGGATATGGTGGATGAGGCAGTAGACCCCCCACATGTTTCAATTGCAGTGATATTGGTCATGTCTCATGATTTTTCACTAAGACAAATGTACTTTACACATATTTTTATAGTCCTGAATATGTAACTGAGGATTTTCCTAACTTGTTGAAGAAGAGGGGTGACAAGAAGGCTAATTGTAACATGGTGCGTGTTGAGTTGTACAAAAACAAGAAGAAGAATGGGGAAGTAGGTGTCCGGGTAGTAATTTGTGGAGGGGCGAAGACATGAGAAGAATTCGAGCACAATGAAGGCTTAGGTAAACAACCATATGGAAAGATAAGGAAGGCACCCCATCCCCTTTCAAAGTTTCATGTTTCTTAGCAAAAGTAGTTTCTGCACAATGCGCAAAGATCCCTTGAAGAATAAAGAGTGCACGAGGAGATGCAACACATGACTCAGAGGTCTCTTAAAGAGGCACATATCCAAGAGGAAGTGAAGAGGGAGACACAGAGGTCACTAGAAGAAGCACAGATCCACGAAGAATGGAAATAGGTAATGGAGAGGTCACTAAAAGAAGCTCGTGCACATGAAGAATTACAGTGTGTGACACAAAGATATTTGGACAAGGATCATGTGCATTCAGAAATCCAACATGCAACCCAAATATCAATAGAAAAAGAAAGCAGATAGACTATTCTATGACACACTGAGAAAAATGATTATGAAGAACAATGCCAGGAAGAGTTGCAGTGCACAATGCATGCATAAGCCTTGAGTGACCTTGGTTGCATGGAAGAAGCTGAATATTAATTCATTGTCGTCTTACGTCACTATTTGTGCTTCCTTAAATATGCATAAGTTGTAAGCAAGTTGACCCAAGTGTTAATTGCTTGCATGAAAGAATAAGGAGGGGAGACCACCAAATCGGCTACACTACCAAAGAAGGATGTTTGTTAGGTCAGAAAGTAAAAGTGCACTGGATGAGAGTTTAAGATGACAATAGAGCCTGGTGATTACGATATGGATGGCGTCATGCTAGATCCGATATATGATGTGAACATTTTACTCAAGAAGTCTTGGGAAGTGATGGGTAAGCCTAAGTTGGTATGGTCTCCCATCCAGCTCTGGATAGCCAATCAATACAAGATCTATCCTAGAGGTCGGTTGGAGAAAGTAGAAGTGAACATAGAAGGAGTGGAAACAAAGGCTGACTTTGAATTCATTGAGAGCATGGATGGGTCCAATCCCTACCCTACATTTCTTGGAATTGAATGGGAATTTGAAAATAATGTGGTGTTGAATTTGAAGAAGTGGTAGATGTCCTTTGAAATAGACACCCTACACATGGTCGCACCAATAGAACCATACGAGGGAGTCCACTACAATGATCCATTCTATGAGGATGCACAAATCTTGAAAATTGAAAATATTTATGAGGTCATAGGGCACAGGGAGGACTACATCAACCCCACCACAGGTGGAGAACTAACATGGAGGAGTGTTAAATATTATGACATGTATTTGAATGATTCCTTGGATAAATGGAAGAATAATATCTATGAAGTTTCCATGTGTAGATGCACATGAATCAAGAAAGCAGTGCAATGGTTCATGTCTGAACTTTTCGATGTCCCGTGGTTTGATGGAATCGAGCCGATGGAGACCTTTCTGGTACAAATGGAGAGAGTCATTCCTACAGAGAAGATACTTCATGCCATGGATTTCATGGTTTGAGGAACCACGACGTGGTGTTGGGTGACCCACTTCCTAAATATTGAAATTTGGGAGGAGGTAGCCAAATTTATAAAATTCGGAATCCAACCTATCACCAACTTTGAACTAGCCAACCGATATAAGGGAACTGAGTACCGTTAAGAACATATCTCATTTTTTGAATGGAAATAGACTTCTATGAACATCCCTCAATCCCAATGGGTCATTTGGTTTTTCCATGCCATGGATATGGTTACTAGAAGATTGTACATTCAAGATGAATTTAGAAGGAAAATAAGTGAGTGGACCCATATGAGTTCCTAGTTTCTTTCAACCTTTTGGTTCACTCAAAAGATCCATTTCTCAGCGAAGAACCTTGTTGAGTTCGGGACTTCATTTTTCATCGGCATCCAAAGGGCACTCAAACCAGAGTGGTCTACTCATACCATCAGTTGGTGGCCAAACTTAAAGAAACAGAGCATTGTTGGAAGGTTGATGTGGAAAATATTGATGATGAATACCCCCATGACATCTATATCAAAAAATAAGAAGGAGAATGAGCACTAAAGGTGAAGGTTTCTAAGATGACTGCACCAGACAATAATGGCCCCATTAAGACTAAGAAGCACAATATTGGGATGGAAGAATTACCCAAGATGGCCATTATTGGAGATTACTGGGATAAGGAGACAGACACTCAAGTGATTTACCTCCTTAAAGAATATGAGGACTTGTTTTCCATGAATTTTTTATGAGATGAAGGGAATTATAGGATCCTTGGGATGTATGAAGATGCAACTCAAGAACGATGCCAAGCTAGTCAAGAGAATACCCTATCGGTTAAATCCTAAATACAAAAAAAAGGTGCAAAACGAACTAGATCAAATTTTGGATGCCATGATCATTGTCCCTATGGAGGAATTTGATTGGATTAGCCCCATGGTCATGCAAGTTGAAAAGAATGGGGAAATTCATATATGCATCAATCTACAAAGTCTAAACATAGCATGTGTTCATGATCCTTTCCCAACCCCTTTCATAGACGAGGTGGTAGAAAATGTTTGCGGTATATAAGCTTACTCATTCAGAGATGGTTTCTTCGGATATCATCAAGTTCGAATCATAGAGGAAGATTGGGATAAAACAACCTTTGCAACCGAATGGGGGTCCTTTTCATATACAATCATGCCTTTTGGATTAAAGAATTCCCTCACAATTTTTTTTTAGATAGTGGTCGCATCTTTCAAGGAATTTATCCACAATATCCTTGAGGTATACTTGGATGACTGGAATGTGTTCAGGCTTTTAAAGGGGGACATACAATCCCTTAGATTAATGTTGTATCATTTCGCCAGCTACAAATATTTGTGAATTCGAAGAAATGAATCTTTTATACACCCTTCAGTATATTGCTAGGCCACATCATGTGTAAAGACAACTTGCTCATGGACCCAACTAAGATTGTTTCCATCTTGGTTATGGTGGCCCCTAATTCAGTTCGTGGAATGTGTGCAACCTTGGGACATATTGGGTACTATAGGAAGTTTATCTAGAACTATGCTCATATTGCAGCCTCATTGGAAAGGTTGTTGTGCAAGGATATTAAATATGAATGGACACTGGAATTCCGACAAGACTTTGATACCCTGAAGGAAAAAATAGTTACTATGCCCATTTTTATTTTTCCATATTAGTCCAATCTCTTCCATGTCCACGTCAATGCTTCGTCCATTGTGTTGGACATTGTTCTAGCCCAACCAAGAGAAGCAAATATTGATCATCTAGTCTACATTGCTAGCCAAAAGTTATCTACTGCCAAACAAAATTACACCACAATCGAGCATGAGGGCCTGGCCATGGTATGTTCCTTGCAAACGTTTTGCAACTACTTGCTAGGGTCTATCTTTAAATTCTTCACTAATCATTTTTCCCTCAAGTATTTAGTTAACAAACCTATGTCGAGTGGTAGCATCTACTGGTGGTTTTTTCTATTTCAAGAAATTGACTTCGAAGTTGTTGTTGAACCAAGAAAACATGATGTGGGGCTATATCATCTATCGTGAATTGAGATAGGGGAAGTTGCTCAGAGCCTCGATGACTAACTTCTCGATGTGAATCTCTTCTGAGTGGAAGTCGTAATAGATCAATTGGTCGAAATAAAAGAATTCCTCATCACTATACATGCTCCCTAGGAATATACCCTTGTGCAATGTTGTCAATTGGTGACCCGCAATGCTGATTATCAATCGAAATAAAGTTACCAACTTAACGAGAACTCTAGCCCTTAAAACCCATATTTTTGCATAAAAAACATGAAAATCGAGCTCCGAATCAAAAAGTAGTGCTATGGGTAGCACCCTATTTTTTCGAGGTTAAAATTATAACAATTTTCCACCATAGATTTAAATTCTTGTAAACATGCAAACACAAATCTTGAAATCGATCCTCGAATCAAAAAGTGGTGTTCACGACATCACCTCATCTTTTTTTTCTAGGTTAAAATTACAACTTTTTTGAAATCATTGTATTGACAACCAATATTGTTATGAACAAAAACCTTAAAATCGACCTTCTAAACAAACCTTAGTGCTACCAATCACATTATTTTTTTATCAAGACTAATATTACTTTTTGTTCGAAACTGTGGCCTTGACCAATATTAACGTTACAAACCAAAACCTCAAAATCATAGGCTAAATAAAAAAGTAATGATACAAATAACACATTCAGTTTTTGTTTTGAGCTTAAATTTGCAATGCTTATAAAACCATACTGTAAAAAATGAACATTATTACAAACAAAATCTTAAAATAATTGAATTAATTAATTAAAAATATATATAGAAAAAAGGAAAAATATGTTTTTGAAAATATATGTGAAAAATTTAAACAAAATATTTAACAATCTATTTTTTCTCTAATTATAAAAATAACTTAAAAACACAAATAATACAAATAAGAAAATTAAAAAACTAAATCTAAACACTTAAATTTTGAAGTAATTCTTTTTAATTATAAAAATAACATAAAAACAAATAAATTAAAGTAATTTTTTTTTGGAAAAGCACAAAATTTTATAAAATATATGAAAAAATTAATAATAATAAATATTAAAAAATTAAAAACCTATAANTAAATTAAAAAACTTGGAGTTTAAATTTTTTATTTATTTATATACTATTTAATAAAGTTTAAAAATTAAAATTATAATAAACTTTAAATAAGATTAATTTTATATATATTATGTTTAAATTTTAAAAATGAAATTTAAAAATTAAAAAACATTTAAAAATAAAAAAAATTAAAAAATTTTAATATAAAAATTCATAATCTTAAATAACTTATTAATTTTCAAAGTGACCTAGTCCCGTGGGGGGCAGTCCCGGCCTGCAGGGGCCGGGGCGATGCCAGGCATCGCCCCCCCGGCACCCTTGACGGTCAAATAGCCCACGCGTGGAAAGTGAGAGTGAAATTGAAAGTGAAATATAAAAGGAACAGGAAAGAGCAAGCCACCTTATTGGAATATGCCATGTGAACGTCATGAGCATATCTTATACTTGCCACATCTTGTCTTGCATCTTGCCTCGAATATAAGGGGGTGATGCTGCGAGCACCACCTTTTGACCAAATTGTAATTTAACCCCGAAAAAAAAGAGCGTGATGATGTGAGCACGACCTCTTGACCAAATTGCAATTTTAACCTAAAACAAAAAGGTGGTGATGTTGTGAGCACCACCTCTTGACCAAATTGTAATTTTAACCTCAAAAAAAAAGGGGGATGATGCTGTGAGCACCACCTCTTGACCAAATTGCAATTTTAACCCCGGAGAAAAAGGCGGTGATGTTGTGAACACCATATCTTGTTTTGAGGGTGAATTTTAAGGTTTATATTTATAACTTTATAGATGACGATTGCAAAATTTTGTAATTTTAACTCCAAAGAAAAACTGAACACTAGCTGTAGCACGACCTTTCAAAACGGGGTGAGAAATGTGACCCTTGAAAAAATGAGAACTCTGGGGAGTTCTTGTTAAGTTGGTAACTTTGTTTTGATTACTAGACAATTGTATAAGTTGGGCAGTGATGGAATTCTATGTCGTGGTTCTTTGCTACATGAACAAAACTCCCTCTTATATGACGTGCACAAAGGTATTGATGGAGGCGATAATGCTGGCAAGGCTACCATGCACAAGGTTATACGCATAGTGGTTTGTTGTCCCTCTCTCTTCATAGACTCTAAAGAATAATGCAAATACTACAACTTATGTCAATGAGTGGGAAAACCTTGTCGTAGAGATGAGCTCCCACTCTTCCCAGTAACTGCACTTAATCCGTTCAATAAATGGGCCATATACTTTCTTGGGCCTATCAATCCCCTTTCATGTTGCACCAGGGTGCGATATGTTAAGTTTTAATGTTGTTATTAAGTTATATCCAAAGTACAAGAGAATTTAATACATCAACAACATATGAGGATCACTGAAAGAAACAAAATCACAAGGTACACAACATTTTATCCTAGGAAATCCTCATGCGGAAGAAAACCCAAGAAAAACTTCCTCAATATAGATAGACCAAAACCAAAGCAGAAGATCCTCCTCTACTCCTCCACTAGGAAGAGTAGCGCACCAATTAACCAAGAGATACCAAGAGATAGAAAAAAACCCTCATTGAGGTCACCCCCAGTTGCAGTAGGTTCTCCTCCAAGACTTGTGCACTACGGAGCTAGTTGGTGAGTGTGTCCAAATGACGCATTGGCCTCCCTTATAAATAATGGTCTAGCTAACCTATAATTAGGTCTGGGTCAACCTACCACTTTACCCTCTTAATTTTCATTTAATTGTCAAGGCACACAAGGGATGAATTTTACAAAGGCACAATAGGGCCTAATTAATAGATATAATATAATAATATTATTCAACATTCCCTCTTAGGTAGAATATTCTTCGAAGTTACAATATTTTAACACTCCCCATTAACAAGAAGGGTATTCTACTGATAA
The DNA here is from genome assembly GCA_010110895.2 of Picea sitchensis. NCBI lineage: Eukaryota > Viridiplantae > Streptophyta > Pinopsida > Pinales > Pinaceae > Picea > Picea sitchensis. Next base: position 551,073 of record SNQJ01S0004625.1, on the reverse strand, counting down.
AATTAATAGAAAATGAATGGACTCAATACATCATGAAGAGGGAGGAGACATCGTCATCAACATCGGGAACACTGCTTGTCATATCTATAAATCATCGGAATTTTTTCTCATCATCAACATCAGTAGAAACTGAGATCATCATCATCTGTAGTATAGAGCTAGAGTAACATCATCATCATCAAAAGCATGAAGTTGGAACATCAACATCAATGGCAATAGAATGAGACAGGAGCATCAATAGTAGCAGCAACAACAATAACAACACGTGGGCACTCTGACAGACCATCAATTTGTACCTTACGGGATCTGTCCAGGGATAATAAAATCCCCTATGATATAAATCCTAACGATTTGCCACACTACTGACTACAAAAGGTATATACATACATAGGCACTTTGACAGACTATCCATTCGGACCTTACGGGATCTATCCAGGGATGATCAATCCCCTAGGATATAAATCCTAACGAGATGCCATGCTAATGGTCAGGATACCATAGTATCATCAACATCACTCCCCCTTTCAAGGAAATTCCTTTCAGACTACACCAAGCTTATCTCGGAAGTACTCAAACTTCACATGAGACAGAGTCTTAGTAAACACATCTTCTACCTACTCATATGTTCCAACATACTGAAGCTTCACAACTCCTTTCTATACCAAGTCACAAATGTAGTGGTAGAAGATCTCAATGTGCTTCGTCTTATCGTGGAACAATGGGTTCTCTGACATCTTTATGAAACTCTGGTTATCACAAAAGATCATGATAGCATCCATCTCCAGGTCAAATGGACATGTCAACAACTTCTGAATCCATATGGATTCACAACTAGCGGAGCATGCTGCAATGTACTCCACTTTTTTTGTACTAAGAGCAATACTAGATTGCTTCATGCTTTTCCATGAAGTCATGGATGACCCGAAACTGAAACAACATCCTGAAGTGATTTTTTTGTCTGAAGCACTTCTAGCACAATCTGAATTAGCATATCCATACAATGTGAAGTCACAATCTCCAGTAAAATAAAGGCCATAGTCCAATGTCTCGTTAAGGTTGGTACACATTATTTTAGTCACTCTGATGAGGAATCTACAGGCATGTGGTCAGGCTCTCAAAACAATCTTTTACATGGGAAACATGACTGAGTTCTTCCGCTACAAGGCATAATTTTAGAATGACATCGTAGGCATACAGTGGTACACAGTGTGAAAATCCTTGATTTCTGCAGGCTTCTCTATGCCTAGCTCGCGGGATTTCTGCATGCTGCTATATAGGTAGGGTGCAGCGGCGTTTGAAGCTAAGGAAAGGAAGAATTTTCTAGAAGGGAATCTTCTGGAATGTGAGGTGGTGTCCATATGGTTCTGATCCTACTGACTTCTCTAATTTGGTGGGATCATTCTCATCCTTGTAACCACTTCATCCTCTCCTATATAATAATGGATTTCTCATGGAAAAGGTGAAGCAAGATTGAGCAAAGAATTGCTAAAAGAATAGGCTAAAGACTGTGTGAAGGATCCTATTACAACTGATGCTTGAGGCCTCCATTTGTCCATCAAGCTTTTGTGGACCATATTCATACAAATTCGAAGCAAGTGTATGTGTGTGTTGGAACAAAGGACCACTGAAAGAGAACTTGCGACATCAAGGCAATTTGGTTGTATCTACACCTTTACTTAATATGATATAGTGACATGTTTCTTTCCCATAAAATCATTAACGTTTTATTACATGAATCCTTGATCACATCTTTAGGTCTCCGTTGAATCTACAATTGTTTCTTTCACTTTGGCTGGTTTGTGTCATTGCAGATATGATCTCACAAGAGCACCGGAGTGAAGCAAGGACAATAGAGATAAAAGGAAGCGATATCTAAAGGTATGTCATCTATTCCTTCTTTGGTGGTAAATTTAATGGTAGAAACTTAGGGAAAGCGTCATGTCCTGTCTTGTTTTGTTCTAGATCCAGGTGGATCTAGGGAGATTACTTTATGTCCGCATTCACCGATTTATCCAATAACAAAATTGGCAAATCCAATGGGGATACGACTTGATTGTGGTTTTTTGTTGGCCATTTGCTTTTAAACTATCCTTTTACTTGAAATTAGTCTATGAGTCTATGGGAGATCCACTTAGGCTCTCTGGATTTTAAGGTCCAGTTAGATCCTTTACCCTCTTCTCAAAATTTCTTGATTCACAGACACTTCCGCATTGTACCCTATAAATAACCTATAGAAACCTTTAATTTCTGCGCCCTGGCTATTTTCTTTAGTGCAGACTTTCCACACCCTATCTATTTTTGGCCTGTGGAAACTGTCGATTTATGCACTGTGATGTGCTATTAGACTGAGACGGCGCCTATGAAACTTTTTGAGTTGGGTTTTTAGCTTTAGTTAATGCCAGTTTTTCTTTGATCAGCTGGGAGGGACTTTTGATGTCATCCCTTGCTTGTTTTTTGGAAGTTTAACTCGTTGTTGGGTGATTTCAGAGATCGAACACCTATTTTTAGTTTTTTCGTTCTTTATTTTTAATTCTTATCGACAAGGGTATAATCTATGAGCTAGTATCTGAGTGCTTGTTCAATTAAAAGTCTTTTATTAGATTTGAAGTTTTCGATTGATTACATATTCTGGATTGCTTGATGATTTGGAAGTCATTTTTCATTTACATTTGAAGGAACACTTTTTTGTCATTTATTACTTTTATCTCCATTGGAAGTTTGATTTGGGTTCTTTTTGAGTGTATAGTTTTTTCTTGCATTACTTGTCCTTTCTTTGTTTTGCCCCTAATCTAGTTTTAGGAAGAAATAATTTAAAGTCACTTACTCTTTCAATTAATCATATATAAGAAAATTTATCGCATCCAAAAGAAGAGAACATTGAGAAACTGCATTGTCTTTTGGTTGTTTGCATTTGTGTCCATTTAAGAAAAAGAAAGTACATTTCGTAGCTTACATCATTCTGGGAATACTTTCTCCCTACTGTAAATAGAGTTCATTGAACGAAATTTTGCATCATTCGTTCCTATTTTCATATTATTGGGTCAAGGTCCTACACAACATTGGTTTCATTCCTGTCTCCCTCTTGAGTAACAACAGCTCTTAAAAAACATCGCGAAATATAAAAAATCAATTAGTAACTTTTATTTTCTAGGGATCTTCTACACCAACATTAGCTAGGCTAGAGCTTTGGAATAGGTTGTGAGACACACTCTCCAAAGTACAAAACACACAATATCATCTTGTGATAGGGAGTGTTTAAATTCCATTTGCAATATTTTGTCCTGAGAAGCCCTTCTCACACAATGGTCAAACCTGAGGTCCCATTGAGATTGGTAGAGTTACTCATGCTTCTTTGTTGATCTCAGTGTAGATATTGCGTGTATTATGGGGGTCGCTTGAAGCTATACCCACAATGATGAGTGAAATCTTCCCAAGTTGATTTTAGGCTAGATACTCTACCTTTGCGCGTGGATCGGATTGTCGACCGTTTCCCCAGGAATCACTGTTGTTCTTGGTAGCGTTAGTTGCCTATCTTCTTAGGGTCTTACACGAGGTGACTATGGAGGGGAAAGTCTTCATGGTACCTAGAATTGACGTTGTCCAGACTCACTCAGGCTCCTTGGAGGGTATACCCATGATTATGTGTGGGAGCTTGCACCAAGGTGTAAGTCCATTAAGCAGGCCTTCAACGTAACTTTTCTGCCCTCTTTGTCCTAGCCCCTTTTTGTATTGACTTCGTGATGTTGGATTTAATAACTAACTAGTGACTTCGAAATAAGAAGGTTTTGTTTCCCTGCTCTGATTCCTAGATTTTATTAGCGAGTGTTGTTTGTTTTCATAGTTGGCCATAGATTTTTTTCATAAAATTTTTTGTTTATCCAACATTGACCCTCCACGTCATTCACGTAGGATGCAAGGACTACCTCCAAAAGATCTATAAGTTTCTAAACCCGTGATTCCTAACCCACCAGAGGGATCTCCTCAATAGAGTGAGGTCGAGGACAATATACCATCTCAAGCAGAAAGAACTGATTCTATAGACAATTATCGAATTGTTTTCAACTCTCTAGACTCTTTTTGAATACCTCTTGGATATGAGAGACATATTCTCCGACTAAATTCCTCTGGAGAACTTGTTGCTAACACTTCTGGAATACCAATTGGACTTCTTACTAGCCCTGAAAATGAGGATCCCTTTTGGACCACTGACTTATTTCGAACTTCGACTTATGGGAAGAACCCTCCCAACTCAGAGGTAGGTGTTGATATATATGTTGTCTCTGAACCACCCGAGACATCTGTTACATTTACGATACCTTTAGATCAATTTAACAATACAACTTGCTATTTCTTCACTAGTTCAGAGACACCGTCCACTGGTCCTAGCTCAACCATCCCTCTTCAGATGGCCCATTCGTCAATGGTCCCAAACACTATATCTATTCCCATTGGGAATACGGTGGTTACCCAAGCTCCCATCGGTACACCACTTTCGTCTAGACCTGTCCCATATCTTCCTCATGGTTATCATGCTTTAAATACTTCCATACCCATTCCTACCCAAGTTCCATCCAGAGTTTTTGGAATTTTTACCCCTCCTGGATACAATGTTGCTCCCGGTTTCATTCTGACACCTTCCCAGGTCCCCTCCAGAGGGTCTTATCCACCTTTTTTGGGAGGATTTGGCACAAGTGGCTCCAATCCTATTGGCAACTCTACTCCATCATTCACTTATGGTTTTTAGATTCCCATTGGAGGACAATATAACACTGGGGGTCAAACTCAATTTGGAGGTCACATCCAAATTAGAACACAACCCCCACTTGGAGGACAACCTCCTCTTGGAAATCCTACCCCACCTTATGGACAGAACATTCTAGGATCGTTAGCCTAGTATTGGAACCTTCTCATCCAGGGAAATCCACAATCGTCTAGGGGGAAACAACCTCAAGGTAGCTCTTTCATACCCCCTAGTTCCGGCCAATCATATCTCAGTTCTTCCAATCCCATTTGGGGCTCGAACATTCAACCTAGTGTCCCTTTTCAGGGAACATCCCTAATTAGTACAAACCTATGGGCTACATGCCTCCACACTCACGTATGAATATATCAGGACCTTCGCCTCACATGCAGACTGCTTATGGTCCTACTGGTATACCAACAAGACTTCCTCCCCAAAGTCACCAGTATCCTCATGTGAATAAATAGTTACCCTTTTTAGCCACTTTGGACCTTCCTGACTTGTCTAGAATATTGAATGACCCCATCCTGCATTCTCCCCATTGACCCGTTATATTGGCCAAGATACCATCCGAAATTCCAAAATTTGATGATAAACCGAGAGAAGATCCAAACAACCATGTCATGAGTTTTCACCTTTGGTGTTCATCCAACTCTTTGATGGACGATTCCATTCAGTTACAACTCTTCCAACGAACTCTTATGGGTTCGGTTGCAAAGTAGTATATAGAATTACAACGAGGCATATTCATTGAATTTAATACCCTACCCATGGCTTTCCTCACCCACTACCAGTTTCCAATCCGTTATGAAATGGGAACTGAGATTTTAAGTTCCTTCAAGAAAAATAAGGCCACTCATATCTCCGATCACATTCATGAGTGGAGATGAAGATGACATTTGATCAAAATCGATCTTCCTGATCAGTTATTGGCAGAATGGTTCACGAAATCCTTCGTGAATAAAATCTATCGTGACATTTCCATGGGTTGAGTTGTCATAGAAGAACAGGCGATCAGTCGAACTCAGTACCTCGACCTCGTTTATTCACAAACATGTACTCTTTACGATTTTCTCCCTGATGCACCTCATCCTTCTACCACCACTACCTCAACTACCCCTACTACTTCTCACACGGCTGATGGTGTGATTGGCACTTTCGATGCTCAATCTCAATCTGCACAAGCCTCTCCCACCAATCCCAAGTCCACTGCTTCTAATGTTCAAAATGACCCGTCTCCTACTCCCTCCACCGGCAAAACCTCTGAGGTGAACTCCTTTCAATCTACCCCTGCCGGGAAAAATAAATCTAAGAAAGGAAAGGGTAAGAATAAGGAGGATAAAAGTAACCAACAATCTAAGAAAGCCAAAACACAACTTGTTGGTGATAAGGATAACCGCAAACCCCGATACCCTTTCCTTATCTGTGGTGATGATCACTACACGAAATATTGTCTGAGACGGGCTGAGGTTACTAAGTTCCTTCAAGGAACTGCGAAACCTCCCACACCTACAATTTTTTCCCAACCTTTCCCTTCCCAACAATAGGCCCAATTGGTTATTCATGACCAAGCCTCTTCCTCCACTACTTCATATGTACTTATGTGCACATGTGATTCAAAAAAGAATAATGTTACACTTACCACTTGGGCCAAAGATTACTCTTCCTCAAAGGAGAAAGTTGATGATATACCACCTCTGTTGGTTCAACTGTCTCCCTCAACTTCACCTCCCAATGGTCCTCTTTATCTCGAATGACCAAGTATTGATATAGTTCTTCTCCCTCCCCCAAAGGGTGTTGTTCAAAAGTACGCCTTCAACCCTCATGCATGTGCTACTCAAAACTACAGTATTGTAGAAGATCTGGCGCAATCACCTTCTGCGATGTCAACTCTCGAATTCTTTCAAATTTTTCCTACTCAACGGAAGGAACTATTAAAATATATTGGTGTAATTGACCCTACGGATACAAATTTGATAATTTTTGACCTGGAGGATCACATTCCAAGGCTACCCCCTCAACTCACATTTCAGATACAAGTTGTTGTTGCAGATAAGAACATTTGTAGAACTGTTAATGATGAGGGTGCCTCGACGTGCGTAATGTATTTTGATTGTTGGAAATCCATTAGCTCTCCTCCCTTAACTGAATCACACAACACGCTCAAATCCTTCAATGGATCTGGCTTCAAACCCTACTGTGTCCTCCCATCATTTCCTATTACGTTGGAAGGCAAATAGGTCAATGTTGAAGTTGAGGTCTTTAATGCACCTCTTGATTATAATCTCTTGCTTGGCCGTAGCTGGATTGATTCCATGAGTGCAGTTGTATCTACTCTTTTCTGTGTCATACATTTTCCACACCAGGGAAAAGTTGTTACAGTAAACCAACTGGCCTTTTTTAACTATGATGCTCATACTAGCAACATACCCTTCATTTCAAAGACACCCCCTATGTATGAGAATGTTGGTGTGGGTCTACTAAAAGATTTGAGTCTGATGGGTACTTTCCCAATCCCACCACCCTATATTCCACCTCCTTTGGTTGCCTCGATCAACATGATTTCCACCTCTGTTCGTGAAACCCCCGTGTCTTCTGACCCGTGGATAGTACCCGCACCTGGCGATTATATTCTCTATGGTGACTAGATGCCTTTAAGTCCAGTTGAATCTACTTATCAAGCCATTCAATCAACAAACCCTTCCACTACCTCTCTTGGTGATTCATCTCTTGATCCATTCCATGTTATCTTCCCCACAGACAAGATGATCATGTTAGTTATGTCCATGGAATACACCCCATGGGATGATGGGAATCATCATTCCATCCTCTTCCTAGAACAACTCACCTTAGAGAGTCACCAATGGATCTCGACTCCGTCGACCATTGTTATCGTCTCTTCTGTTCCTGAGTCTACAGGCGATGTGTTATATCAAGGGAACTTGAGTAATATTTCACCCACCATCCCTCTCGAAATATCCATTAAACCTTGAGTTGTAAAATTTTTTCACATCGGAGCTTCATGGTCCACCGATGATGTTGTCACATATAAGTCCCTTTTTCAGGAGTTTCATGACATCTTCACCTGGAGTAATGAAGAGATGCCGGGTATTGACCCTGATATTGTTGTACACGAAATTAAGATGTACTGGGGTGCTAAACCTGTCCGACAGAGACTTCACCTCGTCAAACCAAGTAAAGAAGCCACTATCAAGCTTGAGGTTGAAAAACTTCTTAAAGATGGCTTTATTTATCCCGTGGCTTTAACTGATTGGGTATCCAATCTAGTTATGGTTAACAAGAAACAAGGTACAATCTGTGTCTGCATTGATTATATGGATATTAACAAAGCTTGTCCTAAGGACAACTTTCCCACCCCCTTTGTTGACCAAATCATCGACGATTGCGCCGGTAGTGAAATATTCTCTTTGATGGATGGTTTCTTCAGATATAATCAAATTAACATCTTGCCCGCAGATCAACACAAAACCACTTGTATTTTTCCTCGGGGCACCTTCGCCTACTACAAACTACCCTTCATCTTAAAGAACGCCAGTGCAACTTTTCAACATGCCATGTCTTATGCTTTTCATGATATCAAGAACATTATACAACCATACCTAGATGACCTACTGGCGCATTCCATGCATCGTAGTGACCATCTGACACACCTCCGAGCCATTTTCTTTCGTTGTCAGTTCTATTGTATATGCTTAAACCAACACAAATGTGTCTTCTCTGTGGAGTCTGATCATTTTCGGGGATTTATTGTTTCACGTCAAGGGATCAGGGTATATCCTTTAAAGGTCGAGGCGATCCTCAATCTCCCTACTCCTTCACTTCACTAGTTGCAAAGTTTGCAAGGGAAGGCAAATTTTTTATGTCATTTTATCCCAAAATATGTTGAGGTAACGCTCAGATTTACTCGACTACTGAAGAAAGGTTCTGATTTCATATGGGATACCACTACCAACAAAGCCTTTGAAGCTTTGAAACTAATTTTAACCCGTACGCCACTACTTTTCTCACCCGATTATGGTCGATATTATTTCCTTTATCTCGTTGCTTCAGACTCTACCATTTCCATGGTTCTAGTCCAAGAATATGATTTACATCATGAACATGTCATCTATTATTTGAGTTGGAGTCTCACGACTACCAAAGCCAAATATTTACATGTTGAAAAACTAGCTTTGGCAGATGTTCAAGCTTTCCAACGTTTCTGTCACTATATCCTATTACGCAAGACCACTGTAATTTCTGATTGCAAACCTATGCAACACATTCTTACATGCCAATTGCTAGGGGGAAAATACTCGTAATGGATAGTGATTCTCCAACAATTTGACTTAGAGTTCGAACATGCTAAGTCTAAAAAACCCTTGGTGTTTTCCAAACTTATATGTGACCTTCCCTGCACTGAGACAAAAAATGTAGCAGAGGATTCTTTACCCAACGAATCCCTTTTTTTGATCAGTTCCAATAACCTTTGGTATGGGGATATCATTATTTATCTCTAGAATTAGAATTTCCAGCCTGATTTGTCTAGTGTTGACAGTCGTCGTATACATTACCAAGCCGGTCAATATATTATCCTCAGTGACACTCTTTGTCATCGTGGAGTTGACTCCATTTTTCAACGATGTCTCACCTATGATGAGGCCGAGAAATCATTGAATGACTGCCATTCTAGAGCATGTGGTGGTCACATGTATGGGTATGCTACTGACCAAAAGATCTTACGAGCAGGGTATTTTTGGACTTCTTTATTTAAAGACTGTATTATTTCCATCAAAAAATGCCATGCTTGTCAAACATACAAAAAAAAAAATAAGATCGCATCCTGCTCCTTTACACCTTGTAGTTTCCATTGGACCTTTCACGAAATGGGCCATTGATTTCATGACCTGTAACCCTCACTCGTCCGGGGGGCATGGATACATCATCGTAGCCATGGATTATTTCACGAAATGGGCCGAAGTGATGCCTACATTCGATAACAACAGAAAAAATACAACCCTATTCATATTCAATTATATCATCACACGATTTGGAATCCCGCAAGCTATTGTCACCGATCACGGTAGCCATTTTCAAAATTTCATGATGTCCGAGCTTACCGAAAATTTGGTTCTTTGACATGAAAACTCAACCCCCTACTATTCACAGGCCAATGGCCAAGTTGAAGTGATAAAAAAATTTCTCATCACTATGCTTTGACAGATAATAGGAATTCACAAGACAAGTTGGCACACTATGTTGTTTTCAACATTGTAGGCATATCGAACATCCATGAAGTCTGCTATAGGATTTATGCATTTTCAGCTGGTGTATGGTATCGAAGTTGTTCTGTCAATTGAATGTGAGATAACATCATTGAAGCTAGCCATCGAACTTCTCCCAAACAACTTTGCTGAGGAAGAATTTGTATTGTATATTATGTGATTAGATGAGACCCATCGTGATCCCACCCTGGTTATTGAAACCTAGAAGAAGCGCGTGAAATCCCAATATGAAAAACATATCAAGCCATGTGTCTTCTTTGAGGGTGATCTAGTTCTCCTCTATGAACAAGATCACGATCTACTGGGAGTCGAAAAATTTGAAGCGATGTGGTGAGGTCCCTATATCCTCAAACGAGTGTTAGAGAAGGGAGATTATGAGTTAGTGGATTATGATGGAATTCCTTTGAGTGAACCCAGAAATGGGATTTACTTGAAGAAATACTATGCTTAGACCATATTTTCATGAGTGATAGTATTTTTATTGTATCATACTATTGTGTGCTACTTTTGTACACTTTTCATTATTTGGTTTTGAACCGCAACTGCTTACCTTGCATTGTGCTTGGTTTCTAGATGTCGGTGTCTTCGCTACACTATATTGGCTTCACCGATGGTGCTAGTTGTAGTACTCAGAACCTAGCTTCTACTTCTTGGGAAATATATGCACCTACAAATGAACTTATCAATGTGCAAGGTGTTTGCCTCAGTCGTGCAACCAATAATATCGCAGAATATAGTGCAATCATCAAATTGTTGACCGATGCTATTTCACTTGGGATTCATCATCTCGTTGTATGACTCGATTCACAGCTAGTAGTATTACAACTAACTAATGTCTATGCTATCCAAAGTCCTACATTGTTACAGGTACATTTGCAAATTCACCTCTTGGAGTGTTATTTTGATTATATTGAGTATCAACACATTCCTAGATGTCTAAATACGTTAACCGATGCATTAGATAATTATGTGTTAGACAAACATTTGAGACATTTATAAATCCAATCATACATCACATATTGTATATAAAGAAAAGTAAGCCGGTAGAAGCCTCAAGTATATATATAAAGATAAAAAAATTTACAAAACATGTTTTCCATCCAAAAGACCAAAATATCAAAATATGAAGTCCACTACTTCTACAAAATAACATCACAGATGCTACTCACGATAGCATACTACTTCCCATGCTACTCTGCAAAGTAATTGGCTGAGTGAACCAGACACACCTATGGTGTGGCATTGATAATGCCTCAGAATCTCGTTGATTGAGATATCCGGGATGTTCGTTGTCAAACCCTCTAAATTCTGCTCGAATGCTTCATAATTGTCAATGTCCAATCCTGCTACTACCGTTGCTTCCCCTCACCTTTGAATGGAGGAAGTTCCCATAGGCCGATGTGGCCCTACATCTGCATGGTCAATATTTTTAATTAGTCATCGGATAGAGAGCATAAAAAACATCTTATATTCTAAAAAATTCATAAAAACACCATAAAAAAAAATGTTTTTCTTACCTAGGTCCCCCCACTAAAAACCCTCAGGTAGAACCAAATCGAGGTCACCTCGAAAGTCCAAGATGACATAAGAGTAATCATCTATCATCAATATTTGTGGCCTCAGCCAGTCAAAGAATGCATCATTTTATTTAATAATGGGGCTCGCTACATGTCGGGCCATGGGATCACACCACCACTTCATTCATGGATCTTGTGGCGCTGGTATACCCCACTCTACCTATAGGCATAAATGAGGGACTCTTTCTAGAAAGAAAGACACCAAAATGGATATATACCCGAATTGCTTCAGGTCCCCATTCTTGCTCTTGGTTAACTGTGTCTTCATACTGTGAAGAAGACCATCGCACCAGTTGAACACACGAGGTTCCATGCATTCCATAGCATAATGAAAATAACTTTGGAGGGCCATGTGCGGAGATGCACTTCCTGCCATCCATGAAATGGTAAACAAAATGGTCTGGAGAGTTAAATCCTGAACACCTCTAATGGCTACCTTACCTTTGTGCCTCTCAGCCTCAGGTTCGCAGTACCGACGGATGTATTCGCTCATCGACAAAAAGCCACCTCGACCTTGTGTTAAGGTCATATGTGCTCCATGAAGGGACAACCCTATTAAAAATTAAATGTCTTCGATATCCAAAGAAATAACATGGACACCCACATGAAACACCTACTGGTCTACATCCCACATGTGGACCAGGTATTCTACTAGCCTTAGCTAAGCTCTCATACACTAGATTTTAAATTTTTTTAACAATCTGCATTGTCAAAGGGCATTGATGGTGTCGGGATCATTCAATGCCATGAAGTCATTATCCTTGTGTTCCCATTCTCTCCATTCCAACATTTTGGAAATTGAATACCTGCATGGAGACGAGAAAAATAAGTTAGCATCTTCAAAACATTTATTTTGAAATTCTTTTAGGGCAAACACATGCATAATGTTTTGGGTTTTCGGCCGACTAAGAAGTACTTTTATTACAGTGCCAAGTTTCCGTAGGTGAGCCATAGGGTACCTGCGGAAATCATCAATTTTCGTAGGTCCCGATACTTGCCACCTGCGACTGCCTCAGCGCGAGCCTATTGACCCAAAAACTCATCCAAAAATTACTTTTTAACCAAAATAAATGAATTTTAATCATGGAAAAAGAAGAGGATGGCGAGCTTACCGTGTTGACTGAGACCGTTTGTTGAATGGTAACATGTTCTTCTCACAATCGAGAGCCAAAATATGAGGTAAAAACATGGCTTCTAGACAAGTTTTGTATGAAATGCAAATGAAATAGAAATAAGAGGTTTTACCCCTATTTATTCAACTTTTTACTTTTTCTAATAATATTTTATATTATTTTAATGCATTTTATCATAACCTAAAGGTCTAATGGTCCCATGAGTCTTTTATTTTTCACAAGTGGAAAGACTAAGGTCTTGAACAATGTATTATGGATGCCTTTTTTATTCGCTTTTCTGTTTGTTACATATACCAACACTTTTTAGGGTTTTTCAGAAAAACCTTGAGCCTATTCTTTGTTCATTCTCGTGCTCTAAAATCGATGAGAATGTAACCAATATACTTTTGTCATTTTTTCATACTCGTCATGGAAACATGAAAAGAGGAACCCATGGTGTATCCTTTAATCTCTTTTTGTACTCCATAAAAACGAAAATATTGTTGAGCGACCTTGTTCTTTTCACGCTCGTAAAAGTATTTGAAGAAAACATTCAATGGGTGATAGTTTATCACTTTTTTCGGTCTTGTCGAATTACTTTACGAAAAATGAATTGAGAGATTTCTCTTTAATGTGTTTTTCAGACTCTATAAACATGAAAAATTCTTGAGTCTTTTATCTTTGGACTCGTTAAACAAATATCTAAATACCCACCTAGGACTGAACCACTCCTTCTTAGGGTTTGTTAAATAAACTCTGAGGGAATCATCCAAAGGATGTGCAAGATACCAGATATATAAAATATGCAGAACAGAAATGAAATGCTAGAAATGATAGAATAATAGTAAAATATCCAGCATAATCTTCACAATACACAGAAATGATATA
>SNQJ01S0004625.1:478839-537460 GCA_010110895.2 Picea sitchensis | reverse complement strand
AAGATCCTTCTAGAAGTGGAAGCTTCTATTAGGTCTTCTTACATCCGCCTTATTCTATTTTATTGAAAGGTCTTATTAATATTGACCTTTATTACATCCGAATACATTGATCTACCTATGTGTGGGTTAGGACCTTAACAATCTCTGAGAAGATATGTGGCTAATATGTGCATCCGTTTGAGAAAAATGCATTACAATGAAGATCCAGAGGCCCTTTTCATATTACTCATGAATGCCAAAACCCTAGAAATCCAAAAACCTAACCCTCGAAGGTGAAACGCCAAAATTCATGTGGGCCTTATGGGTAAGTTGCAGTAATTTGGCACCTCAACTTCCTAGGGACATAATGTTTGCTTATGACCTTCATTTTAGGCACATGATAGCCCGTTGGAAAGCTCTTTCAGAGAAATACACATTTTGACATCAGAATCTGACCCCATCTATAGTTTGACTATGGAAAGTAAAAAAACAACGTTTATGTCCCCAAAACAACCCTGAAAGTACAACAAGATGTGTTGAGATGAAAACATATAAAATAAGCCAGTTAGATTAGGTGAGAGGCCACCTGTATCCACCAAGAGAATGTGTGAGGATTCAAATATCGCTAGAAGTGTAGAACTCACAATTATAAAGAAGTACAAAAATACGTGTTGAATAAAAAACAAACATGAGGAGCCAGTTGGAATAGGTGGGTGTCCACCAATATCAATCTAGATCAATCCTCCCCCCTTAGGAAGCAATGGTCTCCATTGCGTTGAGGTCCCCCATCAGGTGAGGAAACTTCTGCTACATTTGGCCCCGGGTGAGACACTTGCCTTGGTGTAGGCGTTGCCCTACCTTGACAACCTAATAAGGCTAGATCCATTGTTAGAAAGTTCCCTTGACCTATGTGTCAACTATCTAGTCAGTGGATTCTTTTTCCATGCAGTCAGGAATGAGATCTATTGGTGTCATTTGTTCGACGATCTGAGGGGTGTCTAATAACGGTGGAAAATATGGCCGAAGGAGGTCCACATTGAATACCGTATGCATACTAATGAAGTGTGGAGTTTTGAGCTCAAAATCTTTTCTACCACAAACTTGGTGATAGTGTAAGTCCCATAACGAAGTGGGCAAAGCTTCTGATGGGGCCCGATGAGGTGCTCCTTCTCCAAATGTAACCAGACTTTGTCACCAATCTGAAACTGGTGTGGTACCTTATGTTGATCATGGTGCTACTTGTACTTGGCATTGGATTTCTGCAATATCTCATGGACCTGTTGCTCAATGTGTTGAATCCTCTTAATGAATCTAGTGGCTTTTTCTATCAAAGACTGATTAGGGGAAGAGTCTATCTATGCAGTGTCAAGAGGAAGTGAAACATCAATGGGTTCGAAGGGTTTGAATCCCACACCAACTTGAAATGGGCTATGGCCGACGGAACTATGGAGAGCCCTGTTGTAACTATGTTGGACATATGGTAGACTCTTGTCCCGTGTTCATGGATACTTAGAATTGCACATGTGCAGGATGTGCACAATCATCCGATTGACGATCTAGGCTTGGACATCAGTTTGGGGGTGGAAAGAAGTGGATTTTGTGAGCTTGGTGTCCAACAGAGACCAGAGACTCGACCAAAAGGTGCTGAGGGACCTTCTATCTCAGTCAGAGATGATGGTCTATGGTATCCCAAAGTGGACCCAAAATCGTTCGAAGAAGAGCTTGGAAGTATATGTCGTTGTGACATTCTTCTTATAGGATGTGAGGATGGCCATCTTCAAAAACCGATTAATGACCATAAACAAGCAGTCATTTCCGTGCTTGGTGGACGAAACACTAGCAATGTAATCCACTGATATGGATTCCCACAGCTTCTCGGAAATAGGAAGAGGGGTGTATAATCCTTTCTTCTTGATGGCTAGCTTGGAAATGGCACAGGAAGTGAAAGACCTGATATACTTGTTGATGTCATGTCCAAGTTTTGGCCAATAAAAATCTTTCTAAAGAATGGCCACAGTTTTCTCAACGCCAAAATGTGATGCCACTTGACTGTAGTGAGATTCCCAAATCATCTTTGCATGCTCGATTGTAGGAACACAAAGATGGGCTAGGTGGCATAAGAGTTTGTCCTGAATGTGAAAATTAGTGACAATGGTTGTTGTACTCAAGAGCTGATATGTGGTGGAGAAGTCCAGATCTTGCTAGTAAAGTTGGGGCCACTCTAATGTTTCATGTACATAGAAATGGATCATAGTGGTCAGTGAAGCCATAGAAGGCTGACTGAGGCGGTCAACAACACGATTGGAGATACCTCTCTTATACATGATGTCGAGATGAAACTTTTGTAGGTAGGTGGACCACTTTTGATGGCGGTCACTATGCAATTTCCCCTATTTTTGTATGAACTACAGAGGCTTGTGATCAATGTGTATGATCATCTCTTTCCCCATAATGTAATGTTTCCATTCACAACAATGTTGAACAATGGAATACATTTCCTTGTCATAGGTGGGGTATTTCTGGACAGTATCAGAGAGTGTCTCATTATGGTATTGCACAAGATGCTCGTGCTAATTGAGGACTGCACCCACAACATAGTCATATGTATCACTCTCAATCTCGAATGGTTGTTGGAGATTGGGTAAGGAGAGTACTAGATCTGAGAACAAGTGAAATTTCAGATCATTGAATGCGTGTTTCTTCTCCTTCCACCACACGAAATTTTCCCTACCACTGCCCTTGGTCACCTAGCTGAGGGCCCACGAAATATGGGATAATCCCAACACAAAACATCGGTAGAAATTGGCTAGTCCCAAGAAGCTCCAAATCTCGGTCAGTGTGGTTGGGGCTGGCTAGTCACAAATGACTTGGAACTTAGCTATATCAACATGTATCCCATGCTCATCAACAATTTATCCCAAGTATTGGACCCTGTTCATCCCAAAAGAGAATTTTTCCAAGTTGGCATAAATCTTATGCTTTCATAGAGTGCTCAAAACCTGTTGACTATGCCGTATGTTCTCCTGCCATGTTCTGTTGAAGATGATGATGTCATCTAAATATACTACCACACGGGACTTGGTGAAGGGTATCAATACATCATCCATCAACCTCATAAAAGTGGTTGGTGCATTTGTTAAGCCAAAGGGCATGACTAGCCATTCGTAGAGACCTTCTTTAGAATTGAAGGTTGTCCTCCAGACATCAGTTGGTTCGATGAGAACCTGGTGATATATAGACTTCAGGTCAGTCTTACTGAAGAACTTTTCCCCCTTGAGTTGAAGAAGAAGGTCATCAATCCTAGGGATGGGGTAGCAGTTCCTGACTGTGATTTTGTTTAAGGCTCCGTAATCAACACAGAGTCACCAAGTCCTATCCTTCTTCTGCACCAGTACAATCAGGCTTCCACAAGGGGAGAAACTGGGTTTGATGTGCCCCTTTTGAAGAATCTTTTGGATCTGGTGCCTGATTTCGTCATTCTCCATTAATGAGCATCGATAGACTGTACTATTAGGTAGAGGTGTGTTGGGGGTTAGATTAATTGGATGCTTGACTTGGCAGTGTGTCAGTACTGTTGTAGGTGAGGTGAATATGTCTCTGTATTCTTCCACGATCCCTTCCACTTGCTTCTATTGCGAAGAGAGGTGTTATGTAGAGGCCACAGATGTGGCAACAACCTTCTTCTTACTGTGAGAATGGATCACAAAGAAGATGAACTTCCCAGTCTGTGAAATGACCTTACTGCATTTCTTAGTAGAGATTAAAGAAATAATAGTAAGCGGTGCCACCTCTGGGATCCTGTACAATTGTCTACCCAAATTAATAATAACATTGTGGGGTATAGACTCATACATAGCATGACAGATCCACAAATATGGTTTTCCTAAAAGAACATCACAAAATTCAAGGGGAGCAATATCACACAATACCTCATCTTTGAAAGGATTGATGTCGTTGGGAAGACGACACTGTTGGCTCACACAGAGATCTCTTCCTTGACAAATCCAACCAATGGTGTAGGGTTGTGGGTGAGGTTTCATTGGAAAGTCCAGCCTCTTGATGACCTCTACTAAAATCAGGTTCTTCTAAATACCACTATCGACAATGAAATGAATCAGAGCCCCCTTGACCCACATCTTTGAGTGAAAGAGGCATTCCCCTTCCTCTGATTATTCTAGTTTGCTTAACCAAAATTTGGAGGTAGAGATTGTGGCACTGGGTTCAACATCGATAATCTTCTTCCATCCTTCAGGATTTGACTCAGAATCAGAATAGACCTCTGACTCGGAAGTGTTCAACTTGACCATGAGGGAATTCTTGGAGCGAAATTTGTCGGTGTTGTGCCAAGGAATTTTATGGTACTCACACCATTTTCCTATGTCCTTCTTCGTCTTCTCGTTTCCCTTCTTGTGTTGTGGTTTGGATGAGTTGTCCTAAGGGTGGACATATATACTTGGTCCCTTGCTATATGGGTTGGGGTTTCCTTTTCCCTACTTCAGCTGTGAGGGGTTTGCAGATCCAAACTCTCTATGTTTCTTCTCAAATTTCTCTCGATATTGACAATGTAGCTATAAGTTGTGCCTAATGAGCCGATGTATAGAAACTGCATTTGTTTTTGAATGTATCTATGAAAAAAAACATGGTATTTGAGCACCAGATGATGCTCAAAATATTTGATACTCAATTTGGTGCATAGGGTATGGAAAATATTGGTGAAGTCTGGTACTGTCTAGTCCCTTTCTTGACGTAGGTTTGTCCATCTGGTGTAGTCGTCCTCATAGCTTCAAAAAGGGTAGTATTTTTCTTTAATGGAATCTCCATAGGAATCCCATATAGGGGCCACCAAACAAATTGAATATTCCTCCACGACCCTTTTCTCAGAGTAAGTATTCCACTAGTATTTAACATGGGTAAGGGCCTTGAGGACTGCAAAAGTGATCTTTTCCCTATCAGAAAAATTGTGGACCGAAAAATATCCTTCGAGCATATTCGACCATTTATCTACAACATCTGCATCTATCAGTCCTTTAAATAATGGAATATCAAAATTTACCTGTACCTTAAAGGGGGTTGCATGGCCTCTTGATGAAGATGCTTCTCCCGTGAGCAACTGTCGAAGGATCTGCATGAATTTTTCCATCATCTCATTCCTTTTTCGCACGAGGGATTCCTCGAGCAATATTTTAATATGATCTCTTGCTCCATCATATTTCTTTTCATCACACATGGGTTTTTGTTAGGTTTGACATGACCAATCTGGTAACGACTCGGTTGGTTCGAGTCCCAACTTCTTGTACCCAGACCTTGTTAGGGATATGCACGAAGAAAAATAAGTGAAGAGAAGACCGCTCTGATACCACTGATATGGATTTAGGAGAAAAACAAAGTGATTAACAGACTAAATATAATAAACACAAAGATAGGAATAATAACACAAATATTGAGTGAACAATATCTTCTATTAAATAATGAAATATGTTGAAACTGTAAAAATGTATAACTGAAACTTGCTCGAATGGTGGTAGTTATCTCTGAGAGGAGATGCGACTGCTACATGCATCCGTCTGAGCATAATGCATTACAATGAGGCTCCATAGGCCCTTTTCATATTACTCATGAATGCGAAAACCCTAGACATCGAAAAACCTAACCCTAGAAGGTGAAACGCCAACACTCATGTGGGCCCTATGGGTAAGTTGGTGTAATTTGGTACCTTAAATTCCTAGGGTCATAACTTTTTCATACAACCTCCATTTTAGGCATGTGATAGCCTGTTGGAAATGTCTTTCAGATAACTACACATTCCACCATCAGACTCTAACTCCATATACATTCTAACTGTGGAGAGTAAAAAAAAAAATCCTTAGGGCCCCAAAGCAGTCCATGAAGTATAGACAGACATGATGACAAGGAAACATACAAAATAATCCAGTTGGATTACAAGAGAGGCCATTTGTATCCACCTAGAGAATGTGTGAGGCTTCAGATAGCCCCATAAGTGTATAACTCACAATTATAAAGCAATACATAAAGACATGTTGAATAAAAAACAGACACGTTGAGCCAGTTGGAATAGGTGGGTGACCACCAATATCCATCTGGATCATAAACCCTACACCGATCCAAATCATTCCATTAATTATTCCTGCCAATTTATATCCTTTCTCACCCATTGTATATTCGCGAGGCCAAGTTTATAAAACACATTTTGTTAAGACTTAAAAAATAATTATTCATTTTATTATTAAAAGGAATATCCATTCATCCACCTCATTTATATTCCCCAAATATATTTAAACTTAAATCCATTAAATATATTAATCCACGACTTTTTAATCTTGAAGAGAAAACATAATAATTTAATTAATTTCCCAAGTCTTTAATTAATTATCTAGAATTCCTTAAATATGTTTAACTAATGATGTTTTGTGCAAAGTATCTCCATGGATCCAATACTAAACCCACCACATGGATTTTTTAACAGGATGAATTTAATATTATTCATTTTTCTCCATTCAACCATTAATTTATCTCTTGTGCACAGGATGTTTCTCCTTGTATGTATTCAAGATTGGAAAAGATATTGTTTGTGAGCAATTGGCATGAGAATCTTTCATTGATGAAAATTGTCTCTTTATTTGTACAATGGATCCAAGAAATAAGGCAACATCTGTCCATTTTATTTATGAAAATAAGAGATTGATGCATTCAAGAAATCCGTTGAGATTTGAGGCATGGTGTGCATGTGTATAAATTTGTTTTTATTATTTCATGGATTCATTGATGTATTGAGAGAAGAAAACTACTATTGTATTACGGGAGAGCGTAAGCCTATTTTTAATAAAATGAAGAATTGATCCTCACTGCAATTTTTTTCATTGATTATTTCGATCTAAGTTAGATTCTCTAGGAGTGTTTCCCATATCGGCAAGGGACCCTCGATCCGGTAATATCCTGACCATTTTATTTATTAATTAGATTTATGTGTGCGTTTAATTTCGATCTTTTTTATTTACTAATTAGATTATTGTTTTGATTAATTTTTGTGTGCGTTTAATTTCAATGTGCATTATTTTCATTTGATAATTTCATTAGATCAATCCTCAAAAAGAGCACCTGAAATTTCTTATGAAATCCTTCACCTTGAAAATAATGTTCAAGTACGTCTTCACCTTGAAAGAATGTTCAACAAATCCTTCACCTTGAAAATAATGTTCAAGTAAGTTTTCACCTTGAAAAAATGTTCAACAAAGCCTTCAATATATAATTCTTATTCCAAAAAAACCTTGAACTTCAAAAAGAGATTTTTTTTTTTGCATTCAAAACATCAACCACCTTGTTCAAAGCAACGAAAAAGATCCTCCAAGTAGAGAAAACAATGATTCAAACTTTTGATTAGGGGCTCCACATATTCAAAAGTATGAAATGAGCGAGTGAATTGTGTAAATGTTTTTTGGCTGAAAGCATATTTACAAGATTTGGCACTAGCTCAAACGAAACAACACGTCCCTTCATTTTTTCCCGGTCGAAAAAATTCTCTCACCAACCTTTTGGTCGAAAAAACTACTATTCGGTCTAAAAATGAGGAATCTATTTATTTTCCACGGATTCCATTATAAAAATATATTTCATATGAAAAAAATATGTTTCATCCGAACAAAATATGTTTCGGTCGAAAGATTGTTTCGGTTGAAAACATGCAAATGGGATTGTTTACAAGAACCTGAGAATTTCCTCCAGCTTACTTGAGCTTTGGAGGTTGTAGACTCCTGCAAATATTCAAAATTTAGTTTCAGAATTGATACCAACATTTGCAAAATTGAATCTACTTTCAATGGATATAATTTGTTTCCATTTTCATTGTTTTTATCTAATTTTATATAGTTTCATAAAAAAATCACTGCATAATATTTTCAGGTGACATTATGATTTAGTGAAATGGAATATTGATATCTCTAAAAATACAAAGTGGAAAATTATGAAAAATTGATATTCAAAATCCTTAAACTTTTCTCTTCAAAAGGGTAGTTTTAGATTTTACTTCTAAGTAAAAATTAAGATAGATACAAGGTGGGGAAAAACATGTGTTCTGCAACTTTTTCAGCTTGGTTAACTTAAAAAAATTCTAGAAATTATAATATTCATCTGTTAGATTCAAAACTATAGTCATAATAAAATAGAGTCTCTATAGATTGTTGCAATACATTTCATTTGTCAAAAAAAAAAGTTTAATAATAGATACATTGTTGGGGGAAAATATAACTCATTACCATTCCTTTCATTTTTAAGGAATATATTGTGAAACAATTGTCAAATTGACATATCAAATCTCAATAAAAATAATTTGAAAAATAGTTAGTAGAAATCTAACAAAATTCTTCACAAGTTTTGTTTTTACTGTAAAGTGAAATTCTAAATAATAAAAAAATTCTTTTCTATACCGAAGGTTGAAGAACTTATGTAAATATAGTTTTTTTTTTCTCATAAAATAAGCAAAATGGACACCCATCTTCATGATTTTACCCATTCTGTCTACAGGGGAGGATTCATAGGTAGCATTTGACAACTCGCAAAAAGGAATATATGATAAATTTTCATGACATTGCATAACTATTAGAGTTTCCATGTGGATTGGATATGAGGTTAGAGAACACCATGTCTACGGTGGCACTTCAAATTTCGGTGTCTTTCTGGTTCAACTCGAGAATAAAGTGATGCCAGAGAAATGAATTCTAGTACTTGATGTCACGTTAAGATCCTCTTCATATATATGGTGGGACACCCACAAGGGTACATTATTGTTAGAATATAATGGATGTTCTTGTTTAACCATATACAATATAGCAATATGGTATATAATAGGCCAAAGCCACCCCCGAACACCTTAACCCTGACGGAGAATCATTTTGGAAGAAAACGCTAGACTGGATAGCCAAACAAAGGTGGCACACCTTTATCCAAGTATAGCACACCAAAATAAGAGTAACAAGAGCTCATCATGGAGTCCAAACCAAAACCAAGAGAGAGTCCAAGCCAAAACTAAAATATTCTAGTTGCAACACCTGCAACAACAACTCTCCTCCAAACTTGCGCACAAACTAGCCAACTGTAGTGCACAAAAGTGTTGCTTCTGCAGTTTTGAGAATACTGGCCAGAATGTAGATTGGCCTCCTGTATTTATACTATTTCTGGTAGACAGCCTGGGTCGACTTCTCATTCTGGGTACTAATTCTTTAGGATATAACATTTCCTTTAGCTGACTTCTTCTCTTGGAGGCTAATAACCTAATACAAGTCATTCTTTTTAGCTAACTTCTCTTCTAGGGTTATTAACCAATTAATTAGGGTTTATTCTTGCTTCTCAGAATATTCTATTCTCATCGGGTTTACACGTAGTGGTAAATACCTGGCGCAACTACCATAATATCAACACTCCCTACTAGATAGGATGGTATTGAAGGTAATGGTCGTGAGCACAAATATACCATTCACCCGGTAGCATCAACATAGTCGTATAGACTAAATCATGCTTAGATCATGAGAACCATCATCACTATCAGTGTCATCAACTGCATCATCTCTCGAAACCATACTCCATATGAGTAATCAGACATGATGTTGGATATGTTACTCACTCCACAAAGTGACATAAGAGACATTATTCTAATTTGGACATATGTATTAGAAGAATAAAAGTCCTGGACGATTTTCCATCTGGGGATTCTCTATCTATTGATCATCCATCTAGATGATAATCATTTTAAATACTACTGATAGTTTTCAAGGCAATCATAACAATGTCATTCAATAGAACACAACTGTGTCTATCCATAGTAGTACACAACTACAATCGAATGGTACACTACCACACCAAGTAGCACACAGATACTTTATTAGTGACATATAGTCACAATCAGTGGAACAAATCCACCACAGTAGTATACATCTATTGTTCGGATACATACAATCTCCATAACAATCATATCATCTGATATCAACCTGCACAAAAAAATTTGTTATGATATAAACTGAATCATCTAGGCCATTCTTCCACTCACATCTGTGAGATCTAGAAGAGCATATTCCCTCAGAAGGTAAAACATCAATGATGAGCTATCTAGACTATTATTCTCAAGAAAGGAAGAATAATTGTCTCAATTTCTGAGCCTGGACCATTCACCTATCCAGGCCATTCCTCTGGCACTACATAAAGTTCAACCTTGAGAGAATGATTCTACCCTAGGGAATGCCTTTCCCTGATTGTTGAACCTAGACCATTCACTTATTTGGGCCATTCCTCCAGTACTAAACAAATTTCAACCTGGAGAGAATGAATTTTCCCCAGGGAATGACCGTCCAAACCATTTCCTAAGGAAATGTTTTTCCTTCACCAACCTCCAAAATGGATCATTCTTCGAAACTGCTCACAACTATGAGGTTCGAAAGAATGACTATCCGGTGAGGTGGACCAGTCTTCTTGACCACTACTAAGAGTCACCATAAATAAGAAAGACTTTCCTAGACCATTCCCCCATACTGGCCACAAGGGGAATCGTTGTCTATGGTACATCAACAATCCATCGAACCATTTTCATTAAGAAAATGACTGTTCAATCTAAACCATTTTCTGAACTAGAAAATGCCTGTCCGTTATAAATCTCAAACCACTTTTCAAACTGGAAAGGAACTGATCATTCTGGACCATTTTTTGAACTTGAAAAATGATTTTCCATAAATCAATAATACATCAATGATCCCTCCCAACCTGGGAGTCATCTCTTCCTTTTTCAATAAGGAAGTTGTCTCCATGAGCTCCAACTTGAGTACGCAAACTCTTTCATCTTGGACAAAGGATTTACCAAAATGTCTGCTTATCTGCTCATCTGTGGAGATATATATTGGAGAACCACTTTCTCTCTTCTGGACTTCATCATGGGTAATGTAATGCTTTATCTAAATTTACTTTGGTATTTTTGGAACACTGGTTTTCTGAAGGCTTCATACAACTCTGATCATTATAGCATATCATAGTTGGATTCAACTCTTTTGTTTCCTGCTATCTCATAACATCGCGACAAGAGTCAAACTGGAACATATCCAAGTGGCACATCTTCTGTCATCATGAGAGTTTGTCATAGATTTTCAATCCATCATCCTGGAGTTCTGAGTAACCATTCTGATACAATATCTCTATTATAGAAAGTTTTCACCATGCTTCAGTTGTGCATTGGAGGTTCTCGACCAATTTTTCTTCTTTCATCTGTATATGAGATTCTCTTTCTGGTATACCTCAAAGCCTTGAGGTTGCTATTCATACGCTATTTGTTCAATTATTCTGGAGAACAGTCTTTTCATTCATCTGATGTAAACTCCAAACCATGGATATTGCAGACGATATAATGGCTCATTTAGAGGCATGTCTAGAACAAGCTATCATCATAGTCCTCTCCCTCCATCTGGGAGAACCTTTAGTTCTGGATCTCGCAATGCTTCCATTCATAAATTTGTCTATACAATGTTCTTCATCACAACTTTCATTTCTTCTACTTGATTTCTTCTAGAGGGTTCATATCAAACTTGTAGTCTTATTATTCTCGATATAATGACTGGTTGTTCTGGATTTTCTTTCTCTCTTGGAATCTTCATGTTCTTCTTCATTTTTCTTTTTAGCTCTTGGATCCATGGAGTTTCTATAGATTCCATGCCTTGAGGATTCCAAGATCTTCCTTTCATCATAGGATCATGGATGTGGATGGACAACCAAGGATACTTTAAGGCTTCTTTTCGAAGAAGACTTCTTCTAATGTCAAACTCAACATGTGTTGCTTTTCATGGTTGCTACCATTCATTGGAACATGGATAGATACTTCATCATCTTCAATGGATCATATTATTTAAGATTAGATCCCTCCTAATCCTTGCTTCATGTATGAATGCATGCTCTTCTTTTGGAAATATATAATCAGCTCCCTCCATCTAGGAGAGTCCAGGTTTTCGTCTACATTCTTATTTTCTTCTCCAAAGTGTCACAAATCTTTTTTCAATTTTCTCTTGGTTGCTGACTTCTTTCTGTATTTACTTCTTCTAATATTAATTATTATTTCGGCTTATCTTGCAGCTGCTACTTATGTTATAGCTTCCACATGAATTGTTACTAGGGGTTGTTGATATACTTCATCCTTTCATGTGTATTTCCTGACTTGTAGTCATTGTGATAGCAATCCTTATCTCGTTGTTCTTCCATAGTTATAGTTTATGTTTGAACATATTATCTTCTAAGAAATAGATATGCAAGATATGTACAAAAAACACGGTATGTACAAGAACTATGAAGAGTATTGTTACCTTGTCTTAGAAGAAGAAGTTTTTTTTGTCCTGCTTGGATTTCTTTGAGGGTTCCCTTTCTTTGGAAATTGATGTTTCATATGTTTCCTTCCTTTTCCTTAAATCAGGACAATGGTTCTTGTAGTGACCATACTTTCGACAATTGAAGCATTGTATTTTTGACATATCTTTCTCTTGATTTGGTTTCTTCCTATAGACAAACTTCTTTTTATTCCTGAAATTTTTGAATCTTGTTGTGAAGGCTTGATCATCATATTTATTTTGGGGTTTCTCTTTATCATTGATCCTTGATTCTTCTTTTACACAACAAGTCCAACGTTCTTCAAATGTGGGATGCTCCTTCCTTGTGTTAATTCTTGCGAAAAATGCATCCCATGTCTTGGGAAGACTGTTGAGTATTGTATTTACCAACGCCTTCTTTGAAATGATTTCTTCAATAGCTTGTAGTTGATATCTTAATTGAGAGATTCTCACAAAGTTTGATGTTATGATGTCATCATCATTCGTCTTCATGTCACAAAGTTCATTCTTCAGACTCATTACTTGTCCAATGTTTCTGACTAAGAAGAGGTTTGTTAGGGCATCGTACATCTTCTTAGATGAATCAAGATGGGATATGTAGGGTATAAAGTGATATTTTATAGAATCCATTATGATACTCATGGAATTGATGTCATTCTCTTTGAACTTCTCCATAACTGCAACGTTCTGTGGTTCCTTCTCCTTTCCTTCTTCAAACTATGGTTTTGTCTTAGCTTGTTGAGAGTACCAAGAGATGCGCCAGGCTAGGAAAACTAGTCTATCCATAAATTAGGTCAATACCTTCACTTAAGGTGCTTGAACAAGAGGGTTAGGATTTCGTTTCTATAGCAAAAACTGGCTGCAACTGCAACTGCAATTGAGAAAATCCTCCCAATATATCTTCCAGCAGTTAGACTGTGTGAAGATAGTGTGGGGACATAACCTGTTAGAATATAATGGATGTGATCATTTAACCATATACAATATAGCAATATTGTTACCCAATCATACGCTGAAGCCACCCCCGAGCACCTTAACCTTGAGAGAGAATAATTTCAGAAGCAAACCCTAGACTGGATAGCCAAACAAACGTGGTGCACCTTTATCCAAGGATATCACACCAAAATAAGAGTAACAAGAGCTTATCAAAGAGTCCAAACCATAACCAAGAGAGAGTCCAAGCCAAAACAAAAATATGCTAGTTGTAATAGCTGCAACCGCAACTCTCGTCCAAACTTACGCACAAGTTGGCCAACTGTAGTGCGCACAAGTGTTGCTTCTGGAGTTCTAAGAATACTGGCCAAAATGAAGACTAACCTCCTGTATTTATACTATTTATGACAGACTACCTGGGTCGACTTCTCATTCTGGGTACTAAGTTTTTAGTATATAACATTTCCTTTAGATGACTTCTTCTCTTGGAGGATAATAACCTAATACAAGTCATTCTCTTGAGCTGACTTGTATTTTAGGGTTATTAACCAATTAATTAGGGTTTCTTCTTTCTTCCTGAAATATTCTATTCTCGTCAGGTTTACACGTGGAGGTAAATACCTCCCACAACTACCATAATATCAACAATTATCTTCCTGGGTTGATGAAAAGTGTGACATCCAACATCACTTTATTCCCCCTTCATAGCTTACTTCGTTGAATCTGCAATGGTCAGCATTGAAATTATATGATGATCTTTTAGATCCAAGGGAGCATTTTTCACACTATATTCAGGTATGGGAAGTTGCACAACTTCCTTCTCCATTTTTGGTGCATCATTTTATTCATTCCTTAGGATAAATTCCAACTACTTGGTATATACGTTAGGAAGCTCAACCCCAATTTTTTTGTTGGGAAATCCTTCAATGATTGTTCTGTCAAGACTTCTTATTCTCAAGTAAGTCCCCTAAAATAACTTTATATTTGCAATAGGTTAAGAAAATACTTTTTATTGGTGAGGATAAGCCTATACACCCTCTTATTGTTTATCCTGAACATGAGTACCTCCTTCCTCATAGTCTTTACCCATCCTATACTTGACTACCTGCGGTCTGTCTTACTATTGATAGAGACCCATAAGATCCTGATGAGCTTGAGGAACCTATAAATATGACATTTTAGGAATCTGAAGGGGATAGGGAGGTTAACTATACTATCCTAGGTGATGTTCGTAGTTCCTATACCAAACCCCTAAATTTTCTCAAAGTAAATATAGGAATTGATGAGCATCCTAAGCTAGTATCCAATGGAGACCATTGGGATGAATAGATCATGACAAAGATACAGGCTTTGTTGCAAGAATATGAGGACCTATTCCCTGCCAACTTTTCCAAACCAAAGGGTATTAAGGGAGATCTAGGGGAGATGAGGATAGAGTTAAATATTGAATCAAGACCAATCAAGCACAGGCCATACCATCTAAATCCTAGAGTCAATGAGAAAGTGAAGAAGGAGATTGATAGGATGCTGGCAGTTGGGATGATTTTCCTCGTCGATGAGGATGAATGGATCAATCCTATATTCATTCAAAATAAGAAAGGAATGAATGATATATGGAATTTTGTGGAAAAAAAAAGGTTGAACTATGCTTGTGTGCATGACCCCTTTCCTACTTCCTTTAGAGAAGAGGTTTTGGATCACGTAACGGGAAACGAGGAATGTTATTTTACAAATGGTTTTTCCAGATATCAACTGGATCAAATCGAGAAGGAATATAGGAAGAAGAATACCTTCACTACTAAGTGGGGATCATTTTCATATAATGTTATGACTTTTGGGCTTAAGAATGTCCCAACAATGTTCTCCTAGATAGTCATTGCAACATTCCATGATTTCATCGATAAGTTTCTTGAGGTCTACCTGGATGATTGGACTGTGTATAGATTACTCAAGGAACATATCGGTCTATTGCAGTTGATGTTGAACTGCCATAGACAACTACAATTTTCCCTTAATCTATGAAAATGTATTTTTTGTGTACGTTTCGAGAATTTATTAGGACACATAGTTTGTAGGGAGGGAGTGCTAGTTGATCCTACGAAAGTCGTAGTAATTCTCAATATGCCTCCTCCTATCACTGCCAAATAGTTGTGGACTACTCTGTGTTAGAAAAATGAGATTACAGAGCAATAAAATAAAGAAAATGCAGAAATAAAACACAGAAGATACATAATACAATAAAAACATAGATATATGTGGTTCACCCAATGTGGGCTACATCCACTAGAGAAATTTTCAGGTCCTTCCTTTTTATTATCCATCAAAATGAAGGGATACAACCTACAACACACCCTCTTTAACTTCCTCTTCTTTCTCTTGCAGTCTCCTCTCTCAGAATACAATATTCATGATAATACACAGTTGCAATACAATTCTCTCATAAAATAGGGTTTCCTTATAGGGAAAAAATCCCTAAAAATATCTTCTACTGTCAGATCTGCGACCTTATAACGAATAGTCAAGATTGACTATGAAATTACAATATTTTAAAAGGAATTTTTTCCCAATATTTCACTTCGAGGGTTGTTGGATGCAGGCCTAGTCAGGAACAAAGACTACTTTTAGAGAAGAAGCATGCAAGGAGGAAGAAACAATTGGAAGGAAAAGAATTAGGTTTGAGAGAAGCAGGTGAGGCATGCATGCAAGGAAGACCTAATGACGCTAGTTTTAGGTTTTTTGTAATGCATTGTAATGGTCAATGAGATAATGATATGAATAAGTAGTACTTAGAGGAGAAAGAGAGATGATAGGGAGATGAGAAAGAGTTGTAGGAACTATATGATTCATTAAGCTGGTGAGCTAGGGGAATGGTGAGCTATTTGATCTCGAGGGTTAGATCACAGACCGAGGGGCCTGGTGCGATATAGTCAGCCTCATAGTGATCGATGAGCTTATGGCAAAGGGGAGAACTAAGGTTGTAACCACACGCGGCGTGAGAGAATCCTAAACTATAATAAAATCTTGAGAGCCATATCTTTGTGGACGTAGCCCAAGAAGGGGTGAACCATGATAACACGGTGTTATGTTAATGAATGTATGCATATTTATGTCTAATTAATTGATGAATGTTAGATAAATGGAGCCACTAAGTAGATCTGGTATCCCACATGCATGTATAGACTGAATGTTATTAGTAGATGTTTTATAGTGTGAATAAAGTTTACAGTGCACAACCGCAGATCTCACTCAATCTCAGGTTGCAAAAACCTAAGTATTGCAGCCACCCATAGAGCTATCTCGGGTGAGATTGCGCAGTACACTCTATGAGTTGCGTTTCCTTCTAGTTTACCAGAGGGGTCGGTAGTTTTAAAGGGATTTTATTGGGAAGCTTATGAAATCTGAACTAGGGTCACTCTAGGATGGTAAAGAAGTATCAGAAAAAACCATAAACAACCCCCTAGACCAGTGGAAGAGTTTAAAAATCCAACAAATGGTTTTGTTTCCAGTTGCTTGAAATAAAATGGGACTGAGGATGGGAGATTTGTAGGGAATACATGGCATATGAGAGGAAGACAAGAGGTCCATGAGAGGAAATATAATACAATACTCCTATCCATTTCATTGTCAGTGTGGAAGCCATAAACCCATGTGAAACTAATACACCAAGAAGAACACCGCCATTTAGACAACTGGATTTTGGGAGAAGGAAGACAATAGGAAGTACATCTACACAAGGAACAACAACTAGGGGATCTAGTTTAGGAAGCATTAGTCAAGTATATACACCGTGTAGAGGTAGTATTTCAACATTCAAGGCAAAAGGACATGATCCCACCATCAAGTTACCAGAATTTAAAGGAGATTCATCAGAGGACCTGAAGAAGCACCTGTTTACCTATGAAAAGATTTGGGAAGGAAAACAGATCACAGATGAGGACACTAAACTTGCACAATTAACTATCACTCTAATAAATCGAGCACTGTATTGGTATATGATTTTAGCTGCAAATAATCCGCCAGGGACAACCAGAATGATCAGAGATATAAAGAAACTGTTGATAAATGAGTTCCTAAAGCCTATTTTAGAGGATCAATACATGAATGAGATGATAGAGATTAGACAGAAACTAGGAGAATCTGTATGGGAGATAGACCAGAAATTCAAATGGCTGAAGGGAAAGCAAAAATATGTCATGACAAATACGCAACATAGGAATTTGTTCATCAATTAACTGCTACCACACTTGAAGTATCCATCGTGACAATAAAAGTTTCAGACATAGGTAGAGGCTCTACAAGAAGCCCTACAACCAGAAGAAAACCAATATCAAAAGAAAGATCCAGCCATAGAGGAGTTGAAGGAGGATCTGAAGAACTTAACATTCCGTCTCAACCAGAACAAAGGTAAGGACAAAAGATAAGTTGTTTGGTGTACCACATGTAGGACAGAAGGACACCATAATAATGAATGTCCAACATTCATGTAGTACATATAAGCATGAATACCAAACCCATTACCAACATGAGGACTATGGTGTGAGATCTGTAAGAAATAGGGTCATGATCCATACCAGTGCCCAATTATGCAGAAGTACCAGAAAATACCAAAGAGCTCTGTTACACATTATTTTCGTCATCACTATGATCGTTAATGATGTAAACCTATATGTTTCCTTTAGAGGGGTCAGTGGCTTGAATTCCTGAAGAAATAAGGGAGAAGAACTTTCCTTGAGAGAAGAAGTTGTATTTTCCTTTGGAAAAACCCTATTAAAGAGGATTTCCACAGGCTGCATTATAGCCAGGGTGAGCCAATTCTTGGTTTCTGGAGGTTGCAGTATAGCCAGGGTGAGGAAATTCCTAGTTTCCGTAGGCCTCACTATAGCAGGCTGAGGAAATTCCTAGTTTGCACAGGCTGCACTATAATCAAGGTGAGGAAATTCTTGGTTTCCGTAGGCTGCACTATAGCTAGGGTGTGAAAATTCCTGTATGTGGGAAAAAAGAGCATCTTCTTGATTCTTCTAGAAGGATAAGCTTCTATGGTGAGGTGGCCTCTGAATGGTTTTGATATTAATCGCTTTCATGATTTAGTGGGATCATCCTAACCTCCTCACCTTATCCTCTTCAACTTATAAAAGGAGAGGAGCTCTCATGGAGAAAGTTAGCTTTTGGGATTGGCTTGTTATTGAGTTTTGTAGCTTGGAGTTTTTAGAGCTTGTATATTGGCTTAGAGCTTTCCTTTGTCAAGATAGATTGTGAGTAGCTATCAAATCTATCGTCTAAGAATCCTTGGAGTAAGAACTGTGTAGGAAGCAAGGAACTGTTGGAAGGAACCTGAAGACATCAAGGCATATGGTTGTATCTTTCTTCCACTTTTACTTAATATAATACAGTGACATGTTTCTTTCTCATTAAATCATTATCATTTTATTACATGACTCCTTGATGACATGTTTGGGTTTTCATTGAATCTACTATTGTCTCTTTCTCTTTGGTTGGTTTGTGTTATTGTAGATTTGATCTCATAAGAACACCGGAGTGAAGTGGGGACAACAAAGATATAAGGAAGCAATATCTAAAGGCATGTCATCCATTTCCTCTTTGGTAGTAAATTCAATGATTGTAACTTAGGGAAAGCATCATGTCCTGTCTTGTTTTGTTCTAGACCCAGGTGGATCTAGGGAGATTAGTTTATGTCTGCATTCACTGATTTATCCAATAACAAAATTGGCGACTCCACTAGGGAACATATTGTTTTCCTACTTTGCCTTTCTTTCTTTATTTGATTTCTTGGGTTCTATTTTTTGAGTCACTCGGAGATCCAGCTTGACTCTCTGACTGTTAAAATTCATTGGAAAACCTTCTTTATTTTTAATTTTTTCCATTTTTGTTTGATTTACGCACCCTTATTTGAGGGACAATGCGACGACTTAGGATTTCCACACCCTAACTATTTAGAATAGTGCGGAAAGGTTTCACCCTACCCATATCTGGCCTGTGGAAATCAGTGATTTCCGCACTATGTTAGTCTACAGCCTACGAAAATTGTGAATTTTTTTATTTTTGATGGTTTTTTCCTTACCTAGACCTTGGATTTTGTTTTGGGGTGAATTTTTGGGTTTAATTATGATCTATTTGCAGTCTGCTTGACATCTTTGAATTTGTTTTCAACCATATTTGCCTTATCTTTTCTTTGTTTTCTTTTGAAAGATTTGGTTTCTTTCTTTGATTGTCTTTCTGTTGCAAAGCATTGTTTTTCTTTAGAATTGTTTAGTGAAAGAATACTTATTTTTTTGAATAAAACATGTTAAAAGAGAAACTTAGTTTGGGTTTCTTTGTTTTATATAGATCTTCTATTGCTTTTAGCTATCTTTAAAACAAAACTTTATTTCTTGCTTTACATTAGATTGGGGGCATCCTTGCATTTGATTTCTTGAAGATATTGATATTGATGAGTTTAATATATTTTGTGACATTGTGCATATGGGAATGATAAATGTTTTCTCTTTCTCGTAGTATAGCTTTCATCGAAATGAAAATATTGCATATTCATCTATTTGCATAGCTTTCGAGTCGGTCAAAACACCATATTGTCCACGCCATTTTCCTTTTGAGTAACAACAACCATAAATTAAAGCGCTTATAAAAATTGATTAGACATTTTTATATTTTCTGGTAACAAACCTACATTAGATTAGTTGTAGGGATTTGGAATAGGTGTGAAAGATAACTTTCCAAAGATGCAAACAAACATAGAATCTTGCTTTAGGTAGCAGTGAAATCCACTTATTACATTTTGTTATGGGAAACCCTTCTAACACAAGGGTCAATCACGAGGTCGCCTTGAGACTGGCAGAGTTACTCACTCTTCTTTGTTGGTCTTGGTGTAGAGATTGTGCGTATTATGGGGGTCACTTGAAGGTATACCCACAATGATGAGTGGAATCCTTTCAAGTTGATTTTGGGCTGGATACCCCTCCTTTGCGCATGGATCGAAATGTCGATTGTTTCCCTAGGAATCACTGTAGTAGTTGGTAACCTTAGTGGCCTATCTCTTTAGGGTATTTACACAAGGTGAATGTGGAGGGGAAATTCTTCACGGTACCTAGAATTGACATTTGGAAAACTCACTTGGGCTCCTTGGAGGGTATACCCACGATTATGTGTGGGAGCTTGCACCAGAGTGTAAGTCCATTAAGTAGGTTGTCAACATAACTTTTCCACCTGCTTTATCTCATCCCCTTCTTACTTTGTTCCCACAACGTTGGATTTTATCACCAATGAGTGTGCTCATTGTGAGAAGGTTTTGTTTGCTTGCTTGCTTACTAGTTTTTTAGCATGTGTTGTTTGTTCTCCCTAACAAACTTTAGGTTGGATCTTTATTTAATGTCATTTGTTCCCAGAACAACCAATGAAGGAACCCTTGTCCCAGGGGAACCTTTTGTTTTTACTTCTTACGGGAACATTGGTCCTCCTCACATCACTACTTTGATCCTTCCAATTCTCACAATTGGATTACCAGTATGGTTGTTTTCCACTCAGGTAATCCCGAATGCAGCCAACTCTTCTATTGTAAGCACTTCCCCCCAAGAACATCAACCTCATGTTGACCCTTCTCCTTCTTCACCTTCTACACTTGCAAGGTCTTCTTCCATTTCATCTTCTTCATTGAGTGAAATCTATGAAGCTAGTAACTCAATGGATAAGAAGAAGAAGAAAAGGAAGAAAAAGAAGAAGAAAAATAAACAAGGATCTAAAATTCCAGCCACCGCTGGAAGTGTTGGAAAGAAACCAATTACTATTGATCATGTTGGGAGTGTTGATGATGTCAAGATCACCCAAACAACTAGTAAACAAAGTTACCCTTGTAGGCTTTGTAAGGGTATCCATATTCTTAAGGATTTCCCTGGTCTATCCAAGGTTATAGAAGTATGGTCTAAACACCCTCCCCAACCATGTCGTTAGCCTCTGAAGAACATGTTGATGACCTACCATCAACTAGTCAAAATACCCTTGGGAAGAAGAAAAGTAGAGTCAAGTTTCACTGTAGGTTATCCAGAGGGAGTCATCAAACTCACATTTTCCCTCGTATGGACAAAACCTTGAAATTACTGGAATACATGATTATTTCACCACCTCAACTTGCAGCTACTTATCACAAGATTAATCTCAACCCACCTATAGTTGATGGAATGATCAATCTGGTTCCCCCATCGGTCAGTTTAGTTGATTAGGTAGTCAATATGGTCACGTCCTTAGTTGAACCAGTTGACCAAGTGGTTGATCTGATCCCATTCTCGATCAATCCCACTGTCTCCCTAGAGAGTGTAAATTAAGTGGTCCATCTGATTTCCTCCTTGGTCGATCCCACTCTCTCGTTAAAGAGTGAAACCAAAGCGGTCGATTCGTCTCCACCTATTGACCCCATTCTCCCCTTGAAAAATGAAACCCAAGTGTTTTATTTGACGTCGTTATCAGTCTATCCTACTCTGTCGCTCAAGAGTCAACCTGATAGTACCCATGTTTTTCTCATTGATACAGACTCTACCGTGTTGGGGGGTATTCCTCCTTCTCCCATGGAACCCCCTCCAAGTAATGAGGCCATCCTTTTTAATTGGGGTGTTCTAATTGGACCTCGCCTTCCCTCTCACATTCCTTTCCAGATTACAGTACAGGTTTGTGGTTGGGACATTCCTCAGACGCTGATAGATGAAGGTGTGTCCGTTAGTATTTTTTCCTCTATTGCTTGGCAGGCTTTGGGTTATCCTCAGCTTGCACCAATTATGCAAAATCTGATATCTTTTAATCGAAGAACCAGTCAACCTTTAGGGACCCTTCCTCAGTTTCCTATAACTTTGGGAGGGAAAAATTTCTTTATTGATGTCATGGTAGTCCAAGATCCCTTGGGTTTCACTTTACTCCTTGGGCAGGATTATGTCTCTACCATGAAAGCTATTGTGTGCACTCTTTTTCGTGTGATATCTTTCCCTCATGATAGAAGAATTGTGACTATTGATCAACTTTCATTCATCAGTCCTGACTGGATTAATTCCCTAAATGGTTCTTATATGTAGACAATATCGCCCTTGCCACATGTTAATTATGTGGCATTGTCTCCCATGACTTCAGCTTCTGATGATTTGGATCCGGTATTTGACATGGTGATCTCTTTGATCGGGATTTTAGAACCATATCTCTTTACCCCTATCATGGCCCTCGACATGTGTTCCTTCTAGAGTGTGTTTCTTCCATCAAATGAAGATCTCTTGGAAGCCATGACCGAGTTTTGTCCCTTGACATGGTGTCTTTCTGGAGCATTGTCCTCTTGGAAGCCATGATCATGAAACTAGTTACAAGGATAGTTTTATGTCTCTATGGCAACCTCATTAAAAAATGAAACAGAGGTTACGCGAATAGTTCATGTTTCTGTGTCAAGATTGTTTAAAAATGAAACATAGGTCTAGGTATTGAACCTGGATTCATGAGCATGATTTTCTGATTTCAAGCTTGTTAAAAAATTAAGCCATCTTTGAGCATGGTTTTCTGATTTCAAGCTCATTAAAAAATGAAACCAGTTATGGGCATAGTTCTTGTTTCTATGTCAATATCGTTAAAAAATGAAACATAGGTCTAGGGATTGAACCTGGATTCTCAAGAATAGTTCTTCTCTTGTGTCAAGCTAGTTAAAAAATGAAACAACTTCCCCCTCTCTGTTTGAGTCAAGTCCGTCTAGTATTTGAAGCTTCCTTTCATTCGCCTTTGCAGTTGGATGAAATGAAGCTTGCAGGGAAATAATTCTAGCCTTTGGACTTCATGTTGAAGTTAAATTGTTGGCTTCTTAAGCTGGGGGCTAAGTACCAACCATCCATGAATTATGCACTCGAAAGTCGCAAGCATAAAGTTTGTTGGTTCAAGCTTGAGTAAAAATGAAACCACCTACCTCAAGCTTAGTTTCCTCTGGTTCAACCTTGTGTAAAAATGAAACCAGGTCCAAGCATAGTTTTGGTTAGTTTTTAATCTTGTGTAAAAATAAAATCTATCCCAAGCATAGTTTTGTTTTATTTTAAAGCTTGCGTAAAAATGAAAACAATCATGACCTTTGTCTTTATTCTTTCTCATGCTCGTAAATACATGAGAATAAGTTACCGAGCTTAGTCTTTTTTCTTTCTCATGCTCGTAAATTGATGAGAATGTAACCAAGTAAAACGTTTATCACTTTTTCGGGCTCGTAAAGGTTATACGAAAAAGGAACCCCCTGGAGTTCCCTTTAATCTCTTTTCAGACTCTCTAAACATGAAAATATTTCTGAGCGATCTTGTTCTTTTCATGCTCGTTAAAGTATTATAAAACACGTCTATTGAGTGATAGTTTATCTCTTTTTCGGTCTCATCATACTACTTTATGAAAAAGGAACCGAGAGATTTCTCTTTAAGTGTTTTTTAGACTCTCTAAACATGAAAAGACCTTGAGTTTTCTTTCTTTGGACTCGTTAAAAAAACATCGAAAGGACCATATGGTACCGAACCACTCCTTCCTAGGGTTCGTTAAACATACTCTGAGGGACACATCCAAAGGATGAGCTTACATTATAAG
The DNA here is from genome assembly GCA_010110895.2 of Picea sitchensis. NCBI lineage: Eukaryota > Viridiplantae > Streptophyta > Pinopsida > Pinales > Pinaceae > Picea > Picea sitchensis. The sequence goes on along the minus strand of SNQJ01S0004625.1, from coordinate 513,593 downwards.
CATATGTTATCTTCCTCAAGCTTGCGTAAAAATAAAGAGGTACTCACCAGAAATGGTTGGGGAAAATTTGGGAAAGAAATGTGTCTAAACCTATATTCTATGGAAGACTCTCTTTTGAACATGACACCCTTTCACTGGCCTTACGTCTAGGTTGGAAAATACACTTGTCTCTTGATAATAATCCTTTATAACTTTAGAAATTGGTATGTGATCCCTGTTGTTGAGTCATTTTTTCGAAGACAGTTTTTGTGTTGTCAATATGTTCAAAAAATAAGTTCAACCCATAAATCCTTCTATTGCGTCAGCCATTTCTACAGTCCTTAAACCTTCTATTCCATCAACCATCCCTGAGTCAGTCCTGAATCACTTGTTACTCTGATCTACATCAAATATTGTTACCCGTTTTGTGTCATTTATGGGGGATACATTAAGGCCCTCTTGTGACGAGTCTTTTCCTATCAGCTTCAACTCATTATCCAGGAATTGGACTTAGAAACCAATTGGTACCTTGGAACTTGCATGCCTCACTGGAAGGTTTCCTCACTTTTGACAGTGGGTTTTCATTATTGACTCCTGATTGGGAGATTCCGCCGAGTGTTCAACCTCAACTCTTTGATTCAAATTCGTTGGATTGTACTAGTGTACCTTGGGAGTCATTGACATTATTGGTGATTTCCCTCACACTTGTTAACAATATTCACTAATGACTGGTAATCAAGTGGTGTCTACCATGTTCGATTTCATCACATGTATTCTATTCGTTAGATTCGTACTATAGAGTGGTGGAGATGAAGACCTTGAATCTTTTCTTGTAGATTCAGGTTGCGTTGGAATATATTCAGTTTGTACTATTGCATAGATCCACATTGTAGGTCTCATGGCCATGTTCAAATTTGAGTCTTTAACACATAGATCCACAGTGTATTTTTGGTGGCTATGTTCAGATTTGAGTCATAATGGCATGGATCCGCAATGTATGTTTGGTGGTCGTGACCTATATTACTTGACATGGATCTTTGCATGTTGACATTTATGCTTTGAGTCATTTACATTCTGAGTATGGGAATGCCTACCTCATTGATGATATATTATTGTACTATATTTCCTTGTTTGTTGGCAGGTTTATTACCGACGTGTTCCTTGTTCCCTACACACACTTGACAAAGTATTTCAGCAATCACTCTGTTCTAACTTCATACTTTGGGGGGCTATCTGTTACACATTATTTTCATCATCCCTACGACCGTTAATGATGTAAACCTATATGTTTTCTTCAGAGTGGTCAATATCTTGAATTCCTGAAGAAAGAAGGGAGAAGAAATTTCCCGGAGAGAAAAAGTTGTATTTTCCTTTGTAAAAACCCTATTAAAGAGGATTTCTGCAGGCTGCACTATAGCCAGGGTGAGGAAATTTCTAGTTTTTGTAGGCTGCACTATAGCCAGGGTGAGGAAATTCTTGGTTTCCCTAGGCTTCACTATAACTAGGGTGAGGAAATTCCTAGTTTCCGCAGGCTGCACTATAGCTAGGGTGCATAAATTCCTGTATGTGGGAAAAACAAGCGTCTTCTCGATTCTTCTACAAGTAGAAGCTTCTATGGTGAGGTGGCTTCTGAACGATTTGGATCTTAATCACTTTCATGATTTAGTGGGATCATCCTAACCTCCTCACCTTATCCTCTTCAACTTATAAAAGGAGAGGAGCTCTCACGGAGAATGTTAGCTTTTGGGATTGGCTTGTTATTGAGTTTTGTAGCTTGGATTTTTTGGAGCTTGTATATTGGCTTTGAGCTTTGCTTTGTCAAGATAGATTGTGAGTAGCTATCAGATCTATGGTCTCATAATACTTGGAGAAAGAAGTGTGTGGAAAGAAATGAACTGTTGGAAGGAACCTGACGACATCAAGGCATCTGGTTGTATCTTTCTTCCACTTTTACTTAATATAATATAGTGACATGTTTCTTTCTCATAAAATCATTAGAATTTTATTACATGACTCCTTGATCACATTTTTAGGTTTTCATTGAATCTACTATTGTCTCTTTCACTTTGGTTGGTTTGTGTTATTGCAAATTTGATCTCACAAGAACACCGAAGCGAAGCAGGGACAACAAAGATATAAGGAAGCAATATCTAAAGGTATGTCATCCATTCCTTCTTTGGTAGTAAATTCAATGATTATAACTCAGGGAAATCGTCATGTCCTATCTTGTTTTTTTCTAAACCCAGGTGGATCTAGGGAGATTAGTTTATGTCCGCATTCACCAATTTATCTAATAACAAGATCGTATTGGAAATTTTGCAAGTCAAGAGGACATGATGACAAAGTTTGCAGAACCATGGAACTTATGAGGGAAAGAACATCAGATTCATACAGGGTGCAAGAATAAATAATGACTGCAAAAGCCACACCTCATTTTAAAAAAATAGTAGCCTCATACAACACTGCACAGTAACAGTATAACAATGTGCAACAACAATAGAACATTGTGCAGTTGCAGTATAATATTGCACAACCACACTATAATATCATGTAGTATAACCAGGAACCTCAGTACAATGTACCATGAGGGGATCGAGCTAGATACAGAGGTGGAGGAAGAGAAAGAAGAGGTTTTGGAAGAGGCAGAGTACCAGTGGTATGCCACAACTGTCAATGACCAGGACACTATGCAAGAGAATGCCCACTTCCACCAGCGACCTGTATGTATTGTTGCGCATCAAATCACGACACAGAAGAATGTCTAACACTATTAGGGAATATCCAGGAAAAGAGAAATTAGAACAATTATAATGCTTAGTGGATCTCAGTAGAAGTGAGGGATGAAGGAAGAAACATCAACATAGTTATGTGGGGAGGAGCTAAAATAGGAAATGACATAGTAAGGCGAGAGCCAACACAACACCAATGGGTGAAAAAGAATGTTGAACCAAAGAAGCAGTTTGATGCACAAAATGAGATGGGGATAATCAAGCAAGATAGAAAAGAATTCATCAATCCATACATTGCATCGACATCAACTGCACAATATAGTAAGAAAGTACTAGCATACGCTATGCTTCCATCATTGGATCACACTGAAGAAACACAAAAACTAGGAAAAGTAAGTACGATTCAAGGTTTTTTCCAATCATGTGTTAGACTACTAAATGAGCTATCCTTTGTTAAAGTATTACAAAATATGCTAGAAAGATGTAGCATAGAGGAATAAGGAAATATAGAACAAAAAACAATTAATCATTTGCATACAAGAACGCAAACAAACAGGGAATTCAAATTGAACGCCAACATTGGAGATATTATACTAGATTTAGGATCCGAAGTAAATGTATTACCTAAAAAAAAATGGAAATGTATGTGAGAACCCACATTAGGATATTCACATGTTGAGATGAAACTATCAAATCAACACAGAGTTCTACCAATTGGAAGACTAAAAGGAGCGATGGTAGATCTGGATGGAGTGAGGACCAAAGATGAATTCTAAGTAATTGAGATAGTGGATGACACAACACCTTATCCGACATTGCTTGGCTTGGATTGGGAATTTGATAGCCAGGCGATAATCAACTTGAAGATGTGAAATATCACCTTCAATTCAGGAGAATACATAGTCATTGCGCCATTGGACCCATCAGAAGGGGAAATGTTTGTAGAACCTACTTGCTTAGACCTCGAGGAAATTAACCAGTTGTATAGAAAAAATACGCGAGATGAATATTACGTGAACCCAACTATAGATGGGGTACTCAGTTGGTGAAGGATCACCTCATGTGTATCAAACTCATATATGGTCTTAGAAAATTGGCAGTAGAGGTTACACAAAGTCTCCACAAGAATATGCGCAAGAATAGACCGTGCAGTAAGATGGGTAGGTACGGAGATAAGGGAATCTCCTAGCTTCCATGGGGTGAATGCATTAGAATAAGTTTTAACATGATACAAAAATGAAGTTGTATAAAATTAGAGGCTCTTAGCCCTATATATAACACTCAAGGAAACACCTACAAGATGGTGGGGTGCACACAAAGAAAAAATTAAAGACTGGTACCAATGCAAGTGGTTACTACGCATTACGTTTGGAGAAGAACAAGGAAGAAACCAGCTACAAAAATATGATGGAGAGGGGGCACTAGTGGAATACTTGGATAAGTGTAGAATTCTATGGAAAATGATACCACCAGAAGAGTGGCCTCATCAGTTTGTTCACATATTAGAAGGAATCCTAGCAAACTAGTATACAGACCACAAACTACACAGAGGAACTACGAACTAGACATTATTACAATAGAAATTTACATACACTTTCTCATTTGAGCATGACAACCCAAACATATAAGAAACTCTTAAACAAATTAGAGGGGTGATATTAATTAAAGAACCAGAATTTGAACTCATGATAGAAGAACAACAACAAAATAGACAGACAGTCAAAGAACTACTTTCATGCTACCATGTGCAGGAAGAAGCACCAAATGAAGATGACCTGTGCGATATTCAGATTGAGGAAGGTGAATGTGAAAGAGAACTGGAAGGTCCACCTTTTGAATTAGAAGTAATTTTTTCATCGATCAAGGTAAATAAAGTCAACATTGGGACAGTTGAGAACCCCAAAATGGCCAACATTGGAGACTACTAGGATGAGAAAACAATGGAAAGAATAACAGAGTTACTGCACAAGTACAACAGCCTGTTCCCAACAACATTCACATAAATGAAAGGTACAGTAGGAGACCTAGGATAAATGATGATACCACTTAGAGCTGAGGCAAGACCGATCAGATAATGACCATATAGACTAAATCTGATCTATAAGAAAAAAATCAAAGATGAGATTGATAGGATGTTGGTAGCTGGAATTATAGAACTTGTAGAGGAATCAGAATGGATAAGCCTGACATTAGTTTAGGAGAAGAAAAAAGGGGGAATAATAATATGTGTTGACTAGAGGAATCTAAATGATTTGTTCCTACATGACCCGTTCCCTACTCCTTTCAGAGATGAGGTGTTGGAGAATGTAGAAGGATAGGAATCTTATTCATTCACCGACAGATTCTCAGGATACCATCAGATCAAGATAGCTCCAAAAGACAGATACAAGACCAATTTTTCCACATAATGGGGATCCTACCAGTATACAGTTATTGGGTTGTGAAAAAGGTACAAATATCCTCCTTATTCTCATGGTTTATGATATAATCTTAATTGATTTCTTTGTTAATTAGGAATAATTAGGATAGGAAATGATTAAATTGTCTTTTAGAAATATTATTGCGTAATGATAGATAAATTCTGGTATTTGGTTGGAATTGTTTGATTTTAACGTGGGAATGAATAAATATTGTCAAACCCAAGATAGTTAAGGATATTTTGAGGATATGAAGACTATTGAAGGTTGAAGACATTAGGCGCAAAGCAGTTTGGAGAAAGATTGATTCTATATTTTGTAAAATTTATAAATAGTAAAAGAGATCCTAAGGATCTCTCAATCCTCATGATATCTTAATTTACCCATATTATTGTAATATATAGAGGGTAATGAATCCTAGAAAGGATCGTCACATAATTATTATCTCAAAACATTGAGAATTCATAATTTCTCTGTGCACGCAGTTTTTGTAGATGTTGCACCAGTTATGGAGTTAATAGAAGCTTTGAGCGTTTTCATCATTTTTGCATATTGAGTTTCTAGCATTAGTGCTTCTGAGGACCAAGGGCCTAGTCTGAAGTAGTTACTGTCTCAATATGTAATTTTATCAGTTTGATTTTTGTTTTGTGATTTAAATCTTTTTCGTAATAGTTAAGATAAATGCATGAATGCGTTAATGATTTTATGTTGTTTTCTACAGTAGATAAGTGTTTCATTTGAATGATATCGTTTGTTGTTCTAGTTCCCATCACTATAGTTTATTGCTTGATAGTTCCTCTCATTATCATACGCGTTGTTTCTTTCGCTTAAATTAGCATTTGTTGTTCCTTTCGCTTAAATTAGCATTTGTTGTTCCTTTCATTTAAATTAGCATTTCTTGTTCCTTTCGGTTAAATGAAAATCGTTGTTCCTTTTGGTTAAGTATAGTCATTGTTCCTTTTCATAGATATAGTAATTCATTGTTTCTTTTCACAGGTTAGATAATTGCCAATAGATCAGCTTATCAAGCTTTCCGTAGATTTAATTATTGTTTCTTAATTAGATCAATTCAACAATTTAATTTATGATTTTGAATTCACATCATGTTGTAGATTAGATTTCAATTCTGTTAAAGTCTTAGTTTTATAATTTTAATGGATGTGTGAGGAACTTGATTGTTGATAAACTTAGATTTGCTTTAACTACATCATTTTAGCCTCTACAACTATCTGCATAGACTTTGCTAACATTATCGAGATAAAAAGACGAATCCTCGGGTTGATAAATTAATGCTAACTAAGGTTGTTTTTAGGACATATTTAGAGCCCAAAATTTTTGTGTCGTTGTCGGGGAGAGTGTCAAAGTTAGCATAGGTTGTATCTATGGAGGACGAGGTATTGAAGATGGAGGGTAAGAACCTACACAAGCAATAAGTAAAATTCTTATGCCAGTGCCTACCTCTAGTTTATATATAGAGGTTATATAGGTGTTTAGAATTTTTGTGTGAAGTGTGTATGAATAAGAAGAAATAACTTGGAAAACCAAAACCCTCACGAAAAACTACAAAATTCTAGGGCTCGGTGATCCCTAGAAGAAGCACTTTCATAGACGACATCATCTGAATAGATGAATATCAAGCTTTGGTTGGACCCAGGAGAGGTTCTACCTGAATTCCTCAGGAAACAGTCTCACCAACTACAACCCATACTGAGGTTCACAACAGAACTGAAGGGACTGAACAAAGTTTTCAAGATACAAATCTTCAATCTCTCAGCCCTTTAGACGAGGGAAACTCTTGTAATTTGGAGGAAGGAGAAGGGGAAATCAGTGGGGTTTCTACGGCAAACCCATCACCACCACCTGATCCTAGATCTTCTATAATAAGAGAAGGCATACGTGAAATTCCAGATAGAGGTAGTGCAATTAGATTCCCTAGGGGATCCAATAATCAGTCTCCATGAAGAGAACACCTAGACAAAGAAATTACTGCAAATTACTGGCATATCTTCGACCAAATGGCACAACCAAATCAACCACGAACCCAGACTTCCACTTTGGAATATCTGATATTTGATCTAGTTGCCAATGCCCCTATGAAGGTGATCCCCTTACAAAATTTTCCAACTTTTCATGGATTAATTTTAGAAGACCCAGATGTATTTTTATTCTAATTTGATGTCTTATGTAGGGGTTATGACTACACCTCTGAACCCCCAAAACTAAATTTGTTCCCTTCCACTTTGAATGGGGAAGCACTGCTCGGGTTTATGGGATTGGGAGCTAGAACTATAAACTCATGGGATAAAATGAAACAACCCTTCTTGACAAAATATCTGGATTGTTGTACAACGAGGGATCTCAAAGATGAAATTGTTCAAATGAATGAAAAGGAAAATGAGACATTAGAAGAATATGTTGAAAGGTTCCAATATAATTTGCAAAGATATCCTTATGGTACATTACCATGTGAGGTGCTCAAAGCCACTTTGATAATAGGAATGAAGGTTGAATGGGTAGAAACATTGAATTTAATGGGGAAGGGTGATATTTATCAAGAAACCTATGATAACATTGTTCATTTGTGTATCAGGTGCTCATGTGGAAGTACACAGACTAGATTAGGGATGCAGACTCCTCTCACCAGAATAGCAATATTAGTAGCGGAAGAGTTACCTAAGAAAAAATCACTAATCTCTTAGAAAATTTCAAACCCAACATCTTGAACACTCTGACTAAACAATTGAATGTCTTGTAGGCTAAGCATAAACAAGCAGAAGAAGAACAGACTTTGGCCATATTTTTCCATCGATGCAGAAAAAAACATGGTCCAAGGGAATGTCCTTTGGATGTGGTTTGGGTGTGTGTTATCTGTGCTAAAGACCATGTAACAGATCAATTCCCATCGCTCCCAGGATTAAAATTTGTCATCAAAGAGGAAGAAGAGGAAACAAAACCAATATATCTGATGGCCCATCATTGCCAGTGGTAGGCTCGTCCCCAAGGTACACTACAAGATCATTCCTCTTTATTTTCGGGGAGGTATAATCAACAGAAAAATTATGGAAACACATGGCAGGGTCAATCATTTGCTAACCCCACTTGGTAGCCCCAGCAACATCCATCTACAAATCCCCCTTGGCTAAATCAACCAAATGCAAACCCCCCTTGGCCAAATCAGCCAACTGGGAATCCTACATGGCCCAACTCACAATACCCTACCTCATCTTGGCAGAACCCCAAAAAAAACACCTATCCTTCATAGTGGCCCAACACGACTTCCAAAAAATCCAATTGGAACCCAAATTGGTAGCACCCCATGGGAATGACAAATCAACCCATAGGGATGGCCCCTCAAACTCAAACCACTTTGCAAGGTCCACTCCTCAACCACAATTGCGCCCTCAACTACCAGCTCAACCCCACCCAAATCCCAATAATAGACCAGTCGAGATTATGCAGATTATTAATAATGTGGATGGGGAAATCATCTCCATAGGGTGCAACGAACTCCGGTTGAGGTCAGGGTGCATATCTTTTCCTGAACAAAGTAACATTCACCAAGAGAAGGATAATGAAAATAATGTACAACCAACAATAACACCTTCAACTATGGTCATAGTGGGAGAAACAGAACATGAGGGAAACACAATCGAACAAAAGAATCTCGATAAGGATGTTATAAACCCCCCTCCCTCATTCCCCGAAAGACTAATGATATAAAAACCATTTGTGTGTCCTAACTTTGACATCGTAGGGGAAATATGGAATTTATATGTTAAGATTCCACTCCTATAGGCTCTACAAGACATCCCAATTTGTTCAAAGACAATTAAGGAATAATGTGGGAAGAAGCTTGTCAAGAAAGTTAAAAATTCATCATCAATTATTCCTGTGGTAGGTTCCTTGTTTGATCTCATCCCAGGGAGATAGGAACCGATCAAATATGTAGATCCAAGGAATCCCATAGTAACAGTTCAGATAGAGGGATGTTCTTTTCCAAATACACTAGTAGATTTGGGGGCAACCATTAATATTTTGATCATAGAAACTTGCAACATCCCAGGTTTCACTTCGTTCGAACCTACTCCAATTATGTTACAATTGGTTGATTGATCATTGGTCAAGCCAGTTGGTACATTACAGGATATAGCAATTTCAGCCGACTCTTGGGAGTATCCAGCTAATTTCCTCATCACCAACCCAAGAAAATGACTTGATGGACATCCATTAATACTGGGGATACCATGGCTCGCAAAAAAAGATGCCTACATAGGATGTATCATGGACAACATGACCATCAATAGAGGAGGCACCACAAAGAATCTCATCATGTATCCTCCAGCTAAACCAAGCCCCTCCATTATGCATCAACAACTTCCACCACCTAGATATCCAGAAAAATATCTACAATCCCCTCTCACACTAGAAGAAGCTTTGGGAATCGAGAACCAACTAGAAGACGATGTGATCAACAAAATCATTAATAGCCCAACTATTGTAAGTAACCCAAAATGCCAAATGCTAAAGGATGTGTTAGATATTGAGGCATAGGGAGATTCGCTAGAAGAATTGATGGAACAATAGATCCCCACTACCGTTGTTCATAAAAACATACATGTTGGGATTGCAGTAGGGAGGGTTCTGAATATTTATGCTAATCTAAACAAGAAACAACAATGCAAATTGATTCAGATCCTTTCTAAGTATAAGCAGGATTTTTCCTGGGAACATTCTGACATGAAGGGAATTGATCCGCAACTATGTACACATCATATTTATATTGAGAAAGATGCCCAACCCATTCGACAACCCCAAAGAATATTGAATCGTCACCTCCGGGACATCGTTAAAGAAGAACTACAGAAACTGTTAGATGTAGACTTTATATATCCTATTTCGGACAGTCAATGGGTTTCTCCACTAGTGATCATTCCCAAGAAAAATGGAAAATGGTGAATCTGTGTAGACTACAGAGAAATAAACAAGGATACCCAAAAGGACCACTTCCCCCTACCTTTTATCGATCAGGTCCTTGATACTTTAGCAGGGAAGAATTTGTTTTCCTTCCTAGATGAGTTGAGTGGATATAATTAGATCCAAATTGCCTTGAAAGATCAATATAAAACAACATTTACATGTCCCTGGGGTACCTTTGCATACAAAGTATTTACATTTGGACTATTTAATGCTCCAACCACATTCGAGAGGGCCATTCTGAGCATATTTTCTGATTTGATTAATGAAGGGCTTGAAGTTTACATAGACGATTTCACCCCTTATGGCAATGATTTTGATCAAGCTCTAAGCAATCTGCAGAAGGTACTAGAACGATGCATTGCTACTAGATTATGTTTGAGTCATGAAAAATGTCATATGATGATGACTAAAGGTGTGGTATTAGGGAATTATATTTCTGCAGATGGAATCAGGGTATACCCAACAAAAATTGAGGTAATCCTTAACCCACCTACACCACGTACACAAATTGAGGTACATAGTTTTCTTGGCACTTCAGGATACTATTGCAGATTCATGGAAAAAATTTCAAAGACTGTTGCACCTTTAAATTATTTAACTGGTAATGCAAAATTTCAATGGTCTGATAAGTGTACCGTGGCATTCGCAGGACTTAAAAAGTTGATCTCAACAACACTGGTGATGAGAGGACCGAACTGGGAAATACCATTCCACATCTCTACAGATGCATCAGATATCGCCATAGGAGATGTCCTTGGATAGGAAGAAGACAAGAAACCTTATGCTATCTATTTTATTAGAAAAAGTGTTATTCCACTGAATTGAATTATACAGTAACAAAAAACAAATTTTTAGTCGTTATACATGTTATTAATAAATTTCGTCACTATATAACAGGCTATCCAGTTATTCCTTATACTTATCATTCTACTATTAGATATTTAGATAAAAAACCTATTACTAATAGATGGGTTACTCGATGATTATTAGTATTGCAGGAATTTGAAATCACCATCAAGGATCAACCTGGAAGAGAGAATCTTGTCGTAGGCTTCCTATCTCACATACCCAAAATAGATGATTATTTGACAGTTGAATACCAATTTCCAGGTGATCATCTATTCGTTGTCACTACTAAACCACCTTGGTATGCTGATGTGGAAAATTATCCGATAGCCGAGAAACTACCAGCACACCTATCATTAAGGGAAAGAAAACTATTTGTCCAATGCAGTGCACGATTCACCTGGATTGGTGGATATATTTTCCATAGAGGGGTTGATCTCTAGATCCGAAGATGTGTACGAGATGAAGAAATCTATGACATATTGAAGGTAGGTCATGACGAGCCATGTGGAGGAAATTTTGCAGATTGTGGGACTGGACACAAAATTTTATAGATGGGCTATTATTGGCCCTCAATATTTAGAGATGCAAAGAAATATGTCCAGACCTGCGACAACTGTCAATGGATGGGTCAACCAGGCCAAGCTGATTAAATGCCCCTGAAAGAAAAAGTAGTTGCAGAACCATTTGAGATATGGGTGCTAGACTTCGTTGGCCCCTTCAACATGAAGTCAAATCAAAAGTCCTATATCCTAGTTGCAATGGACTACATGAATAAATGGGTAGAGGCAGAAGCCTTATCAAACACAATAGAGGAGGTAGTCATTAAGTTTCTTTTTAAATTATTTGTATGCTACGAATTACCCAAGGAAGTAATCACTGATGGAGGGTCGCATTTTACAGCCCATAGAATCACGACTATCCTAGACAATTATCACATTAAACACAAAGTTACTTCCCCATACCACCCACAGGAAAATGGGCAAGTAGAAACTACTAATAAAGTCTTGGAGGCAATTCTGACAAAAATAGTCTCAACAAATCGTCAGAATTGGGCAATCGAGCTTCCAAATGCCTTATGGGCTTATTGTACAATGTGGTGTAACACCACTGGCTACTCTCGTTATCATTTATTCTATGGTAAAGAACCCATATTTCCAATTGAGTTTGAGATGAAGACTCTAAGGATGGACTAGGAGATTGGACTGGATCTTACAGAGGCACATAAACAATGCCTACAATAGCTCAATGAGTTGGATGAAGCATGCATGTCCGCCTTGGAGCGCACAAATGTTATTCAAAAACAAAGAGATAATTGGAATGATAAACATATCAAGAAGAAATCCTTCCAAAAGGGTGATTCTCTATGAATCCAGATTTCAGGATTTTCCTGGAAAATTACAGACAAGGTGGATGGGACCATATGAAATTAATGAAGTTCATAATAATGGCACTGTCACTTTAGTTACCATCGACTAGCCTGGTTCTCATTTTATTGTAAATGTACATTGGCTACGACTCTACCATCAGTTGCCTTCAAAAGAATCCTTCTGCCAAGAAGTAAGTAAGGACCCTACTGTTCAGATTCTAGCTGGATGGGAAGGTAACACAACAACTTCAACTTCATAAATGATGATTCTTTATCAACACTGTACATATTGTATATAGATTTCTTTACAAATTTGATCGATTTTTTTTTTTTTTTTTTTAAGGAAATTAACTTGAGAGAATAAGAATTAAAAAAGATAATTGTAATGAATATAATTAACACTCTTTTATGTTCCTTTCTCCTATCTCACTTTGAAAAATATAAACCTTGTTTTCACAGAATATGAATATGTCGTGTTCCGCAGCAAAAATAAAGCAACTATAATAAATGAATGACGCTGATAAACTGTCCAGTACTTTGATTATTGAATAAAACTACCCATAAATATTGAATGAATTTAGTTGATGACTAATCAATTCTAGATTCACTAAAACAAAAATGTCTACGGGAGGTTTACAATCACTTAATTAGATGGTGAAAATTTTGGGTTGTTGTTCATTCGAACGAAATAACGATTGGTGTTCCCTTTTCGTACAGTTGTTGTTCATTTGAACATAACAAATTTTATTCCCTTCGCATGATTGTTGTTCCCTTTGCGTACAGTTGTCGTTCATTCAAACAGAACAACTATTGTTACCTTCGCGCGATTGTTGTTCTCTTCGCGAGTAGTATGATCGATTTGAAATAACAATTGTTGTTCCTTCTGTCACATTGTTGTTCCTTCTGTCAAACTATTGTTCCCTTCATAATGCCTCTTGTTCCTTTTCTGATAGTGTTGTTCATTCAAAAGGAACAATTGTTCTTCCCTTCATGATTTTTTTTATTGTTGTTCCTTCTTCAAAGCATGTCATTGTTATGTCAGTCACTCCTTTGGGTATGACCTTCAATGATCCCTTTTTCATCAACACTAGTTCTGATTTTTCATTTTGTGTAGCTCATTGAACATACCTTAGTCAACTATTTTTGGATTAATTTCTCCGAATTATCTTAAAAATTGTTCACAACTCATTAACCACCATAATTCGTTTTGTTTCCCCTATATATCTACATGTACTTGAATGATAATTTTTTTCATATCATAATAAGGAATCTTAAACACATTATTAATTGGCATTCTTACACTTCTTATGCCATCCCTCACTCTTAAGGAGTAGATGAGCCTCCCTTAATAGAGCCCTTAAAAAGAAAATAAAAAAATCAAATCAAAATAAAGTTTTTAACAAAGTAATAAACTTCTCCCATAAAGGATAGGGGGTCTCATCACGAGCCAACCTACCACGATCATCAGATAAAAACATAAGTGGCATTCGCACTATGGCTACCATGCTAGGTCAATGGACTTTGGCATTCTTTTTTGTCAAAGGACAAGCGGTCTCATCATGAGCTGACTTGTTCACCTAGGTTATGATCTAGTGAGTGGCATTATCATCATTTGGCTACCAAACCATGATAATGGTCTTATTGGGAAAAGGCAATTCAAACTATTTATTAAGTATATGTTCTCATCTATGGGTTAAAAGGAAACCATGTCGAGGCTATGGACACCTGATGGAAGTAGTGGCTCTGCTTGTGGTATTGAAGTTTATCTTAAATATGCCAAGTTTTAGTGTGTTCGTAGATTTTTTTTTCTAAACAATGAGGCTATCATTCCGGTTATATCCAATAAACAAGGGAAAGTAACAATGTTATGATATGTGGAACATTTTAAAACACGTGAACAAATTTAAAATCATTCAGAATATTTTTCCTCAAAGGGTTTCTAACATAGGTATGACAATTCGAATTTCCCACACAAAGTGATGATTATCATAAGTATTGTTAAAGTGCTTTTTGAAAAGTTATTAATGATTGTCTTTCCAGCGGCGGCGGTGGAATAGTAATCACACCTTGCAGGAATTACCTGCCATTATTACACTCGTACATTTTGATGCTCGATTTAGACCTTTCCATTTATGGGGGGCAGATGCTCGATACAATTACCGATAGATTATAATGAGTGTAGTAAATGAGAAAAATTCACAATTTTTATACACAATACTGCTGGATGTTTTCTATTTTATGTTTCAAAAGATGGTTGAGTGAAGTTGTAGCAAGGAACGATCATCATCCTCACTTTCTCAAAGAAAATATGGGTGGTCGAAGTGTTCGTCGGGAACCAACATTATTATAGGTAACTAAGAAGGCAAGATAAATCTTACACCAAGTGGGATGGACAAAGTACTTCAACTGGTTGCAAGGATATGACACAAACATCACGATCAAATTCTTCCAGAACTTGTAGGGAGGGGTTGTTGCACATCAAAATTACTCATCACAGTGATGACCTGGTGTCGTCATTACCAAATGTCATAAGTGTCACATTTCTCCCACAAGTGTAGAAAATATCATATTGTCATCTTGCTTATGTTGTGTATCAGACAAAATTATCAAGAACACTTACAAGACACCTCAAAGGACTGATTTTGAAGAGGAGAAGTCATTTGACAAAGAGTGCAAGTATTTTTCCATGGAAAAATCCACTCAAAAATCAATTTTAGAAGGAAATTCTCCCCTATACACTGTTAGGGAGTGACAACGCTCCCTACCCCTCTTTGGGGGAATGTTGCAACTCTCAGGATACCATTTTGGGGGAGCGTTGGGCCTTTTTTTGAAGGAATTTTGGGAAGTGCTCCCCTTCCCACTGTCAAGGAGTGCCAGTGCTACCTAACCCTCTTTGGGGGACCATTTCAATTCTCTATGTACCCTTTTGGGGTAGGGTTGGCTTGTTTGAGGGGAGCATTAGGTTGTTGAGAAAATTAGGGGAAGATGCCTCTTATCATGGAAATCAGTTGGATTCAAATCTGAGGTCAAGGCTGGGTATTAGGGAGGATACACAACTGATGGAGAAAGATCCTCAACCTATCCCAAGAATCTCTAAGGTGGTTGGGTCTCTCCAAGCTTATATAAGGAGGCCCTCTCATGTTAAAATCATATGGAGAAATTGAGAAGTACCGAACTTATGATCTCATAAGGAAAGGGAGACATTGTAAAGCATCAAAATTATGATCTCATAAGGGAGATATCATTGAAGCATCATCATTTTGTGTGTGGATTATTTGAGAAAGGTTCTGGACAAAGAGAGCTTGGTGAAGCTATTGCACCTACATATATGGATGTAAGCATTTCACTTTGTTTTCATTAATATAAATCTATGCTTGGCCTATTTCCTTTAACGTTTGTGTACGTTTCATGAACTTGTTTCTTTTATAGATCCATTATGAAGCTAATCGTGGTAGAGTAGGAAGTATGTTTCATTGTTGTTGCTCATTATATTGAAGGAACTTCTGAAGAACTTGGAGATAATCAATATCAACCTGGATCGAGCAAGGAAAAATGTCAGTAAAAGGTATTTATCTTTCTTCCTTCTTCCTCTTTGAATAGTTTAGCTTCATGAAAAGGAATGTCAGTGTCTACAATAACACTTTTTGTCTTGGTCATAGGGGTCTAGTATCTAAGAGGAAATCCACTTGTCCATAGGGGGATTCTCATATAATAGGGGTCTCCATGGTTCGAGATATACGAATTCCGGTCACGAAGGAAATCGTAGCAGAGGTTACAGGCCTCCCTAACATAGGAATTCAATGGACTAGAAAATATACAGTGCTCAAAGAAGTTGTAGAATCTTTCGTAGATCTTGGAGAGGAACTTGACAAAAATGGAAAGGGACTTAACCCCATCACTCTCAGCAAGCCATGGACAGAACTAGAAGGTGTAATATAGAAGTATATCAACTATGACGAAAGGTATGATGTGATCTTCCCACACCTCCTCAAACTATTAACATCTCTCAAACAATGGTTAGTAATCAATTTACCATTTTTTCTAAATGCCATGTTAGATGAGGTTTCTATAATAACAAAGAAGGGCAAGGATCCTGTTACTATCATTAGCCACCATGGATTATTGAAACTGTTAGTAAATAAGGCCCTGAGTGAAACTCAAATAATGTGGGGTGATCTTATTGAGGCCAATCGGCCTCTACAACTGGAACAACCTGAATTGCGTCATGAAAACCCACCATAGGGAATTGAGATAGCACAGGAAAGGGAAGACATCACTGAAATGGAATTTCCATTAACTCAACCATAAATCAAGACAACATAGGGAGATACCATCCAAAGAGAAGTTCCATCATCACAACCTAAAATGTTGGCAGAACCCATCCAATTGACAGAGACTCAAATCTCACAGGGAGAGGCATCAACGAAAAAGAGGAAAAGGACAATTATTGTCCCTAAAACCACCACTAAGAAGAAAATAAGAAGCAAACGGATAGCACATCCTAGAGAAACCCCGGAAATGTTATAGATAGAGCATCCCCCACAAGGAAATATTCAAGAAATTGAACAAACATAACAAACCCCACAAGTAAATATTCAGGAACTTAGGGAAATCAATTGATAAAGACACAAACAGGCCTGAAGGACACTCAGTACCAGTTTCTTCTTCAAACCCTGCTGAGGACCTCCCTGATACAGAAATGTCATTTCTAGAAAATATAGCACAGGAAGAACCTCATACTGAGGTAAATAGCCCTATAATGTGGACATAGCACATCGAAGAAACAAAGGAGCAATTATTGACTGATCCAGGTAAGGAAAACCCTGACATTTCACAAAAAAAAAAACAAGAAAAAGACACAATAGAATCAGAAGGTCAAAATAGGAAAACAAGTTGTTGAGAAGAAGTGTTAAAAGGATTAAAGTTTTAAAGAAGAAAGTTGGCAAACTCAAGGAAATAATTAAAGAAATGAGAAAACAATTGGATCTTGTTGACAAGGCCTATGAAAGAAAGAAGACCAAAAGGCTTAGAACCCAGGGAAGGAACCCACATCCTAGGAGAACAATCCATACAAGTTCCATAGGGACACAGACAGGGTTACCTATCCATGAAGAGACAACATAGATGGAACTTTAAGCTGAAATTGCAGCAACAGAGGAAGCATTAGTTAAAAATGAAGAAGGGATTCCTTTAGAAACACATGACCAATTAAAAATCCCAAAATAAGTAGTTTCTCAACCTAAGGAAGTGATACCCACAAATTTCCTTGCTCCTCTGGAGACCACTGATGCAAAAATACAAACAAATGTCCCAGCAATGGAAAAAGTAGCCTGTCAGACTGAGGAAAGGTTCCAGTCTCATGAACATAATGCCATCATTTCTATATTGGAAACATAGTTGGTGTAGACACAAAAGACCTTAGAACAATACATAAGTGAGATGGTCATGATGGAAGAATACCAAAAATTTGTTAAACAAGTTAAGATCCTTTTAACAACATAAAATGAAACGTTTTTTGAGCTCACTAGAGCCCAGGGGAAGGTGATGAAGGTACAAAACCAATTAGATAAATCCTTGGAACAAATCAAAGAGATTTGTGATGTCTACACTGATGCAATAGATTGCAAGGCTCCTGCCACCAATTATACATTGTTTTTATTAGAACGATATTGTTTGTTGAGGGTGAAGGCTATTAGAGCACGTGAGCCAATTAAATTCACCATTGTATCCGAGTTTGTGTCATGTTTTAGAGAGAAGGAAGATAAAGTGCATTACTTTCTATGTGATTTATACTTCCATAACTTCATATTGGAAGATAACAGGAAGGAGAACCTTGGTCCTTTTATTAGGGACATTCAATTCCAATCATTTTTGTCCTTCACCAAAAATCAAGTCAGATAGGAAAAATAACATAATAAATTTATAAAAAGAGAGACTGGGTTAGATCTTTGGATTAGAGGTGAACCTCCAAAATCCTTCCTAGCCATTATGTGACACAAGGCATTTATGAAAATGGAAGGTGTGGTAGAATCATTATCCCCTATCCACCGACAGGTAATACGATCAGGATTGACTTATTTTAGGGAACTTAAAGAAGTATCTCTTACTGCCTCCAAATTAAGATGGGATGCGTCCCAAAGTGAAGTCAAGAGCAGGGAATCGTTTGGTTCTAAGAACCTTTTTGCATCCACCTTCAGACTGGAAAGGTATGCTAGAATGATCCTAGAAGAAGGACCTGCCTGGATTGGGTGCAGATACAGTTCCCCTATCATTCGATTTCCCCATAAAGTTATCAGAAAGATTATCAAATTAATAGGAAGATGGAACAAGCTGCTTATGGAGAGCTCAAACACAAGAATGGGTTCAGGGAACCTGGTGAACCAACCTTTCCTCCTTACAACATCACTGCTTTACATGTAAGATCTCAGCTTGCATGAGGACATGCAAGAAGGTAAGCTGGGGGGTATGTTGGATTGTGAAAAAGGTACAAATATCCTCCTTATTCTCATGGTTTATGATATAATCTTAATTGATTTCTTTGTTAATTAAGAATAATTAGAATAGGAAATGATTAAAATGTATTTTAGAAATATTATTGTGTAATGATAGATAAATTATGATATTCGGTTGGAATTGTTTGATTTTAATGTAGGAATGAATAAATATTGTCAAACCCAAGATATTTAAGGAAATTTTGAGGATACGAAGACTATTGAAGGTTGAAGACATGAGGCGCAAAGCAATTTGGAGAAAGATTGATTCCATATTTTGTAAAATTTATAAATAGTAAAAGTGATCCTAAGGATCTCTCAATCCTCAGGATATCTTAATTTACCCATATTATTGTAATATATAGAGGGTAATGAATCCTAGAAAGGATCATCATAGAAGTATTATCTCAAAACATTCAGAATTCATAATTGCTCTGCGCAAGAAGTTTTTGTAGATGTTGCACCAGTTATGGAGTTGATAGAAGATTTGAGCGTTTTCATCAATTTTGCATACTGCGTTTCTAGCAGCAGTGCTTCTAAGGACCAAGGGCCCATTTTGAAGGAGTTACTATCTCAATCTATAATTGTATCAGTTTGATTTCTATTTTGTGATTTAAATTTCTTTTGTAATAATTAAGATAAATGCACGAATGCGTTAATGATTTTAGGTTGTTTTCTAGAGTAAATAGGTGTTTCATTTGAATGATATTGATTGTTGTTCCATTTTCCATCGCTATAGTTTCCTTCTTGACAGTTCCTCTCATTATCATATGCATTGTTCCTTTCGCTTAAATTAGCATTTGTTCTTCCTTTCACTTAAATTGGCATTTGTTGTTCCTTTTAGTTAAATTACAATTGTTGTTCCTTTTGGTTAAGTATAGTCGTTGTTCCTTTTGATAGATATAGTAATTCACTGTTTCTTTTCACAGGTTAGATAATTTCCGATAGATCAGTTTATCAAGATTTCCATAGATTTAATCATTGTTTCTTAATTATATCAATTCAACAATTTAATTTATGCCTTTGAATTCACAGCATGTTGTAGATTAGATTTCAATTATGTTAAGGTCTTAGTTTTAGAATTTTAATGGATGTGTGAGGAACTTGATTGTTGATAAACTTAGATTTTCTTTAAATACGCGATTTTATCCTCTATAGCTACCTTCATAGACTTTGCTGACATTCTTGAGATAAAAATATGAATCCTCAGGTTGATAAATTAATGTTAACTAAGGATATATTTAGGACATATTTCCCAACAATAGTCATGGCGTTTGGACTGAAGAATGCACCAACAATAGTTTCCAAAGTAGTTATAGAAGTATTCAAGGAATTCATCCACCAGTTTCTAGAGGTATATGTGGACGATTGGACAATCTATAGTCCATTGAAATACCATGTAGGAGTGTTGAGGCTAATGTTATAAAGATGCAGGCAGTGTCAAATATCGTTAAATATCAAGAAGTGTATATTCAGAACACCTTTTGGGATACTATTGGGCCGCATAGTATGAAAACAAGGCTTGCTAGTAGATCTTGCCAAGATTATAGTAAGTGTTAATCTACCACAACCAAAAATAGTTTGGCAATTAAGAGCGACATTGGGACATACAAGATACTACATAAAGTTTATAAATGGGTATGCACAGATCACTGCACCAATGGAGAAATTGCTAAGAAAAGATAGCAAGTTTCAGTGGAATGAGGATTGTCAACACATATTGGACACCTTGAAAAAGAAGATGGTAATCACACCAATACTAGTATTCCCCGATTGGGAAAAGAAATTCCATGTATATGTAGATGCATCAACCATAACACTTGGAGATATTCTATCACATCTAGGATAACGAGAATTGGACCATCCTATAGCATTTTCTAGTAGAGAGTTTTCAGAATTAGAGAAAAATTATAATACCACATAAAGGGAAGGCTTAGCAATGGTCTATGCACTTCATAAATCCAGGTACTATTTTTTAGGGAAACATTTAAATATGTTCACAGACCATTAAGCGCTCAAATGCCTTGTCAACAAACCAATTTTGGTGGGGAGAATTTGTATATGGTTATTGTTGTTCCAGGAATTTGACTTTGAAGTGATAGTCAAACCAAGAAAGTTGAAAGCAAGACCTGATTACATGTCGAGGATCACTAATGGGAAGGAACCTACAAACCTAGAGGACAACTTTCCTAAAGAGAAACTATTTTCATTCCATATAACCGATGAATACTTCACAGAATTCATTCAGTACTTGATTATAAGGACTTTGCCACATGAATTCATCATTGCGTAGAAGAAAAACCTCGTATTCAGGGCTGCAGACTATCAGTTGATTGCAGGACACTTGTATAAAATGGGTCCAAATATCATATTGAGAAGATGTGTGCTAGAGCATGAAAGACCAAGGATCTTAGCAGAAGCCCATGAGGGAATAAAAGGAAGACATTATGAAGAAAAATCTACCATGAAGAGGGTATTTCATGTAGGACTATGGTGGTCGACTATTCACAGAGACTCAAAGGAATACTGCTAGAAATATGATGTGCATCAGAGGGTGGGTAAATCGAATAGAAGGGATGAGATGCCCCTGATACCCCAAGTAACCTTGCAGGTATTCGAAAAATGGGCAATAGATTTCGTGGGACCAATCAACCCACCAGTGAAAAAGGTCAAGAGCAAGGTACATTATGAGTACAACAAAATACCTGAAAAGATGGGCAGAAGAAGCACCAGTAAAAGATTATATCACATAAACAACATCACACTTCTTGTTTGAGAAAGTGATCACTAGATTTGGCTTCCTAAGGATTTTGATGAGTGACTAAGGCACTCACTTCATTAAAAACACTATTAGGGCTATGATTGAGGAGTTTGAAGTTTATCATCAAAAGAGTACACCATATCATCCTCAAGAAAATGGAATAGTAGAATCCTTTAACAAAATCCTTGAGAATTAACTGACAAATATCTGCAATGTTAATAGCGATGATTAGGACTTGAATATACTAGTAGTACCATGGGCATACATGATCACATGAAAAAAATTGACAGGGCAGACAATGTTCAAATTGGTGTATGGATAAGAAGCAGTGGTTCCATTAGAATTTTTGGTACCTAGTTTGCGCGTAGCAACAAATGCAAACATGACAAAGCAAGACACAATATAGGAAATACTAAATTAGTTGATGGTCATGTAGGAAGATAGGATTATAGTATGGTTTCACCAAGAAGTGTAGAAAGAAAGGGAAAAATCTTGGCATGACAGACATATCAAAAGGAAAAATTTCAAAGAAGGAGACTTAGTCTTCGTGTATGATAATGAATCTCTTCAACACCCAGGAAAAATCAGAATGCATTGGTTGGGACCATATGAAGTAAAGAATGTCATAGATGGGGGAGATGTACAGTTGAAGGATTTAGGAGGAACATAACTCAGAGGGATGATCAATGGGATTTGACTGAATATGTATAGGGACAATTGACCTCATAGTAGTTGAAAAAAAAAACAAAAAAAAACACAAACACAAAGGGGTTACCACACCGGACATAAAAAGATATCAATAAAGGTATAGCGTAAAAAAAGGAGAGTGATAAAACACACTCGCAAATGATAGAATGATGAAGAAAGGACTAATGGTCACTAAAAGGCAGAAACAATGGAAATGGGGGGTACGACAAATAAGCGCCAACAGACGACGACTATCAAAATTGAATGACAAGAATGATTGACGGGACACTGCATTAATCGCGCCAACTGGCGACGGTAAGGGAAATCAATGGAAAGTACATGGGAAGTGCCAATTCAGTTAAAATGAAATTTTGGTAATGTCTCCAGAAAGCTTCACATGATTTCTATATAAACAAAGCATGTAAGGATTGGAAGGGTTATTGTGAAATTGAGAAAATCACAGAGCGATAAAGTATACAGAGAAGAGAGTGATTTTGCAGAGGTTAGAGAGCCCACAAAGTTCAACGGACAACATCTCACCACCATGGCACCACCCAAACTGGGAGAGTTGAGCCATACTTGAAGATGACCTCGAAGCAGTGTCAAATCACCACCGCATCCACAGGGAAGCAAACCGCAACCACCACAGCCTCCATAATTCACCAATGTGGATGAAATATCGTCACCTGATATGACACCAAGAAGCCCCACACTAGTGGTAGAGGAAACCTAACAGACAACACCAATAGGCATGGACATTGATGTGTCAGAAGGGGGACAGGGCCAACAGGATTAGGACACAGGAAATCATTCCCAACCCGAAAACCTTGAAGAAGCCCTGAGATTCAATGGGACGGTCCCAAACGAGGCAGAAATGACCGCACTATATAGGTCACACGCAACCATGCTGGAAGAGCCATAGGAGGGAACAAGGGAAGATGTCATCGAACAGACAGAGGATTATGCAGAGGAAAGAACAATGGAGGCTGGAACCTCGAATAAGCCACCATATCGAAAGAGAAAACAAAAATTAGCTAGATCACTGTGCAAGAAAGATGCCACAACCATAGCCTTCATGCACATTCCAGATTGCATGCGTATTGTGGGAAACATGTTAGGCCACATGGAGAAATTGTGCTACTCTAACCATGAAGTGACTGACACAGAGAAGTTCCTAGAGTTTTCCAAGAAAGTTTACCTAGAAACTGTGGGTATAGGACCCTTTGATGTACCAATTAACTAGCCAATCCAGTGGCCAGTAGGACTGGACAAAATCGGGATTCTAGGACTATTGGACATCCTGCACTTTGGGAGGGGCCGACATGCAAACAACTGGCATCAAGCAGCTGATGGCAGTCACCCACAGAGGATACTTGTGGCTGGAATAGATCATCTCGATAGACGTGGACCTCATTCCATAAATCATAGGGATTCCAACACGTGGGGAGAAACCCATGCAATTCCTTGATGACAAGATGAAGGAGAAGGCACTGGTTGAGGAAATGAAGAAGAAGTACGGTACATAAAGAGGGTCGTGCAAAATCATAATTAAGCACATCAGTGATGCAGCGACAAGGATGGCCAAAAAAATCATGGCGTGTAAGTTACTCAAGAAATGTTGCAAGGAGGAAGTCCTTACCGGAGTTTTCACAGCTACAACATAGTGTGCGGAGGGCACCACACTTAGTTGGGCCCCATACTTGTTGAATTTGTTCCTGGAAGACTGCAAGGATGCATAGGACCTAGGGACATAATTTCACTATTCATGGCTACTCATCCTGATTGCCTTGGTCGGATGGAAGGATCCTAAGTATTAATTCTTTCCTGGAAGATCCAATCCTTTCCACACAATGCGATACGTATAGCTAGGGTGCACTCCATACCCCAAGAACAAAAATCCAAATGCAACCATGTTCGAAGGATATTATAACAACCTACAAGAAATCATTGCCAACACTTGGCAGATTACACCAGAAGTGGTCACACAGTATCAGGGCATAGACAACTTCAAAGCGACCATGAATACAATGTGGATCCAAGCACAGAAGGATCCTGACAACCAATTATTACAACTATTGTACTATGTCAAGGAAGAGGACGTAGAAATGGCCATCAGGGATTGGAATGATGCCTGGAGGATTCTAGTCCAGAATCAAGAGATGTCGATAGATAAGGAGGTGGAGGCAGGGTAGGAATGTACACCTATAGAAAACAAAATGATTCCAAAGAAGCCAAGGATAGGTCAAAACCCAATGTAACAAAAGAAAGCGGGTGCGTCAAAGAAGGGCACTCAGGCGGGGAAGAAGAATAACACCCAGGAACTGCAGGAACAGGAAAAATAGAATGATACAAAACATGGGACTACATAAAGTGCTACTCAACAAGAGGAAGGCTAGACCAAGAGGCCAATTATACAAATGGGGGTTGTGCACAAAAAATCTAAGTCACATAGAGCAGCACCAGAATACATGATCATGAAGGATGACACAAACCTCGTTTCCATGATGGTCCAGGATTGAACAACGAAGGAATTTCACAAATATCAATGCCAAAGGGATAGGATGAAGGATAAGATGGTAGACATGAGGAAGCTCCTCGAGAAAATAAAATAAACACAAAGGGATGGAAGTGGAACATAATCAGTCCTAACAACATCAAAGACAGGAGATGAGGCTGGATCGAGCAAGCAGGATCCGATCCAGACGACAACATAGCCAAGATCGACATTTCACATCACACCCAACATGTTGTGCATGGATGAAATTTTGGTTCAGACACCCTTGAAGGGTTTTTCCCAAATACATTTGGTAATGACGTAGATACCAACCAAGGCCTTGTATAAACTACAAGTCAGTGTTGCACAATAGGTACAGTCGCGCGCACGCACATACGCAATGGAATTGTAGCAGACAAGGGACAACAAGGAAGAATTGGAATTGGTGCTCGAGCAGGTCAAGCTCGAGACAAAAGATGAGAAAGACCATGTGGATAGGATTGAGTAGGTATTGGTCATAGCCTATGAGAAAATCCCAAAGAGCGCATAGACAACAGAGCTAAAAGAGATGAAAAAGATTGATCGTATTGTGTAGACAATCGATCAATACAAGCAGGATATTGAGCATCTATAGGAACAACTCATACCCACCACTTCTTGAGAGGTGAAGGAGAAGAGGAAGCAGGAAGTAACAACACAGATAATCAAGATGGAGTGATAGGTCAGCGCAACTGCTGACTTGTTCGATAAATCAACACAACTATGGACAAAGCGAGAGGAGGATCAGTAGGTCTAGAAATGGGACCAAGAAGAGGAGAGGATAAGTGTAGCTATCCAGGACCTCAAGCAGAGGTAGAAGATTCTAATGATCAATGAGTGCATCAAAGTAACACATGATATGAAGAAGCTAGAAGCATAAATCATAGCCACACACACACAAAAGAAGGATATCCAAGCTCAAATGGAACCACTCCAAGAGTGGGTAGTGGAGGTCATTACGTAGGTGGAAGACGTGAAGAAGAACATGTCAGAAACTCAAGCAGAGTGTGTAGATATGATCAATGATGTGATTGTAGTGCAGATATTGGACGCACTCAGGGAGAAGACCACGCATGCTTAAATGCAAGAAAATGAACTCACATAGAAGTTTCAGTCTCTTGCAGGAGAGATCAAAAAATTCCACAAAGTTTAGGTGGCTCAGGATGAGCCAAATGTCAGTGTTGGGGGCATGTTGGATGCAGACCTAGTCAAGAAGAAAGGCTATTTTTATAGGAGAATCATGCAAGGAGGAAGAGACAGCTGGAAGGAAAAGAAGCACATGTAAGAGAAGTAGGCGAGGCACGTATGCAAGGAATACCTAATGACGCTAGGGTTAGGTTTTTTGTAATGCATTGTAATGGCCCATGAGCCAAGGATATAAATAAGTAGTACTTAAAGGAGAAAGAGAGATGATAGGGATATGATAGAGAGATGTAGGAACTGTATGAGTCAATAAGCTGGTGATCTAAGGGAATGGAGAACGACTCAATGCCAAGGGTTAGATTGCAGGCTAAGGGGCCTGGTGCGATCTATTTACCCTCACAGGGATCAAGGAGCCTATGGTAAAGGGGATAACTAATATTGTAGCCATGCACAGCGTGAGAGAATCCTGAACTATAATAAAATCCTGAGAGCCAGATCTTTGTGGACGTAGCCCAGGAGGGGTTGAACCATGGTAACACGGTGTTATGTGAATGAATGTATGCATCTTTATGTTTGATTAATTGATGAATGTTATATAAATAAAGAAACTAAGTAGATCTAGTATCCCACATGCATGCATAGAATGAATGGTATCACTAGATGTTGGATTGAATGAATAAAGTTTATAGCACACAACCGCAGATATCACTCAGTCTCAGGTTGCAAACACTTGAGTATTTTCGCCACCCATAGATATATCTCGTATGATACTGTGCAGAACACTGTGTGTATTGTGCTGGCTTCTGGTTTACCAGAGGGATTGATAGTTTTAAAGGGATTTTGTTGGGAAGATTATGAAATATGAACCAGGGTCACTCTAGGATGGTAAAGAAGAATTAGAATAAACCATAAAGAACCCCCTATACCGATGGAAAAGTAGAACAAACCAATAGGGGCATTTCCCCCAAATCCCCCTTCCAGGGGAGGGTAAAACAATTTTCATCACCCCCCCTTGGACCCCCTTGGTGACAGTAGTGGGGGGGGAATCCCCCCCACACCCCACTGTTAGGGAATGGGTCCCAAGCATGGCTGAAACAAGCCTCTGAATCAGGAAGATAATCAGGCTCCACAACAAACACTCTGGGACATACGAGATACTATCTCATATTTCTTAGGAACTATGCAAGTATAACCACACCTTTGGAACAACTACTAAAGAAATATGAATAATTTTGTTGGACCCAGTACTGTGATAAATAATTTGATTTGCTAAAAGAAAAGTTGAGTATTGCACCCATTCTGACTTATCCTAACTTGAAAATTAAATTTCATGTACATATTGATGCCTCTACAATCGCGTTAAGTGTTATTCTTGCACAACCAGGGGAAGGAAACTTGAAACATCCTATATACTTTGTCATTCACAAAATTTCCCAAGTTGAGCGCAACTACACTAGAACCAAAAGGGAAGGCTTGGCTATGGTGTATTCTTTAAAAATGTTTAGGCATTATTTAATTGGAAGTCATTTTAATTTTTTCACTGACCATTTTGATTTGAAGTATTTGGTGAACAAACCTATTCTATAAGGTCGAATTTGGAGGTGGTTGTTGTTATTCCAGGAATTCTCATTTGAATTTATTGTCAAGCCTGGTAAACTCAATGTGGGCCCAGATCACTTGTCAAGATTAGAGTTCAGAGAAAGTGGCGAAGAGTTCAATCATCAAATCCCAGATGCCGACCTATTTCACATTGAGTCTATTCTTGATTATCTATAGGACATTTCCCTATTCCTGAATACTGGTACTATGCTGAAGGGATATTTCCTAACCTATAAGAGGCACCTTGTGGTTTTTTCAACAGACTATCAACTGATTATGGGCCAAAAAATTGGGATTGGATAATATCTCACAACGTTGTGTGCTCGACCATGAAAGACCTAATATTCTATGGGAATGTCACAGTGGAGTTGTAGGAGGACACGTTGGCGGAAATGCAACTTCTAGAAAGATATGAGAAGCAGGACTATGGTGGCAAACAATGTTTATAGGAAATACTATGGTGTCATGTGATGTATGTCAAAGAGTGGGGAAACCATCACGTCATGATGAATTTCCTCTACACCATGTTTGCGCATTGCAAGCCTTTGAAAAATGGGCTATTGATTTCATCAGCCTGATAAATCCTCCTACTAAGAATTCAAAGGAAAGATACATAATTACTACAACTGATTACTTGAATTGATGGGATGAGGCAGAGGTTGTTCGAGACTGTTCTACAACCACTGTAGCATGGTTTAATTTTTAGAATGTTATTACTATATTTGGTTGTCCTCAGAGCTTGACCAATGACCAAGGATCCCACTTTATCGGTGAGACCATCATGAAACTTACAATATAATTTATGATTTAGCATCATAAGAGTAGTCCCTATCACATGCAGGCTAACGGAATAATGGACGAATTTAATAAAATGTTGGAGATGGGGATGAATAAAATATTTTTCAAAAATCGTGATGATTGGGATGAGCGAGGTCTAATTGTGTTATGGGAATACATGACTACCATGAAGTGATAAAAAAGGTATACTCCATTTCAACTATATATAGATGAGAAGCTGTTGTGCTAGCTAAATTTCTCACCCCAATTTTATTCATTGCACAAGCTACTAAGATGATCGATGATGCCTCACTTGTGGTGGAAGTTGATGAACTAAAGGAACTTGAGGAAGCTAGGATATTAGCATATTTTCATCAGACTATGGAGAAATCTCATAAAACGTCTTGGCATGATTGACATATAAATAAAAAATGGTTTGTGCAAGGTGACTTCATGTTATTATATGACAAAATGTATCACACAAATCTGTTAAAGCTCAAAATCCATTCTCTTGGTCCTTTGTAATTGTGGAAATCCATGAAATTGGAGATGTCAAATTAGCACAACTCGATGGAATTATTTGACTTGGATGAGTCAATGGCACATGCTTGAATCCCTATGTCTCTTCTCTATAATCACAATGTCATTCTGCTCCTATTTTCGGGAGTCAGTTAGTACGTAGGATTTTCATTTATATCTTTGTTTTATTTTATGTCAATAAATGGTCACATGTTTTGTGTTTATGTGTCTTCGTTCTTTGTTGTCATGTCCAAGTCATCTATCGTAGATATTCCCTTTGTGGTTGGGGAGGTCATAGTCACATCCCCTCATACTTAATGTTGCCTAAATTTTAATTCTATTTCCTTGTGTCATCACATGGGTTGTTAAAATCCATTGGTTCCTTTTTATTTACCCTTGCATCCCTACCTGTCATAGTCAAGTTAAATATTAACAATTTTCCTTTCTTTTTTTAGTTCATTACCGATAGGATCATTAATTTTCCGAGTAGGATCTAAAAGGGTAATAAAGAGAATGTACCTTTATAAACCTTGGTCAAATCCTACACCTTGTTTATAAGGTCCCACCCCTTATAGGCCTTTCCCGATACAACCTCTACAATGGAATGGTTGCATCAATATGTCTTGCCACTAGCATAGG
Source organism: Picea sitchensis (assembly GCA_010110895.2). Lineage (NCBI taxonomy): Eukaryota > Viridiplantae > Streptophyta > Pinopsida > Pinales > Pinaceae > Picea > Picea sitchensis. The sequence goes on along the minus strand of SNQJ01S0004625.1, from coordinate 484,127 downwards.
TGAAGATATCATACTCACTAGTTCTATAGGAAACCCCAAATTTAGGATGAATGACTCACACTTCATTATCAAATATATTGGGAAAGAAGGATCCATCAGAACAATGTTGTAAGCATGCAGTATTTACATCCATAATACGAAAGAAGGCCATAAAAGGCCATTGCAGGGATACAAGGAGAACCCAAGTGCTAGTGGAGAATTTGATCACAACATTGGATGGCAGGTAGGGCATCAAGATCAGATTCAATCATCTAACTCCATAATACATCCTCTCTGGACCATAACAATTACTTATTATTACCTAAAGACAAAATATGTCAGTTAGAATAAACAGTCTTAAAGGATTTACAACAAGTGAAATGGCACCGGCTTTGGTAGTCTCGAACGATTATGAAATAAGTGGGTACTTATTTTCCACCTTGGTATATGGTCAGCCAAAACCTTTGTAGGTGGGAAATTAGGGAATAGGATCGGGAAAACAACAAATAAATTCACTTACATTCCTTGGACCCTACGTAGGTAACATATAGTAGCCTTATTTTTTGTTCTCTAAGGTACTGCCCCTATAGGTTATTTATTGATTATCCTATCTTGGATGGATGAAATTGATCAAAGGGAAGTTGGGATAGAATATAGGTATGAAAAAAAAGGGTAGGTTGGGTAGAACACAACACATTGGTGGTTGAGATACTTCTAAATAAAATAAGTCTATTGGGTATGCATCCTAGATTATATAATCTCCCACCTCCTCCATAGATACTCTCTTTGGAAGAGTGAAGGATCTGCTTTTGACTATCGTGCCTTCCCTGCTACTATCTCTACTAGGTATGATGCTATCTCCTCTACTTCTTTCTCGGCTACAACAACTCAATTAACTAGAATTGGATATTCTTATGAAGGATACACTAAACTAGCTACCTTTATCTCTGATTCTTAAGCTGCACTATTAATTAGCTCATGGCCCATGATTTGATGTTTCATTACCAACTTTCCACTTATGAAATTAGTTCCCCAAATCACGTTGTGTATTTTTTCGCGTTCAATGGATTTATTCGACATTAATGCCCACTAGCATCACTTTGTTGCACTCAATTCATGGTTGTCTTGTCACCCTCTGCAATTTTCTTAGAAACACACCTTTGGTTGATGGATCAATATTCTTTCATTTTCATCGTGCTAGTTTTATACTCAATTCTGGCACCTAGTGAGATATGTATGAATTTGTGCTCCTGGCCTAGTCCCCATGTTCTCTATGTTTATCATAGTAAGCCTGAGGGGATGATTCACACTGCTGGTCAGGGGTCTCTCCCTAGAGTTTTTGAACCAATCAAGGTCATCTTCCCTAATGAATTCATTAATCCACAGGTCGAGATTATGGATGATCTCCACGAGAAGGTGGAACAAAATCAACTTGTGGATACTAAATTTACATATGTTGCTCAATAGTTGTTAATGTACATTCATGCTCTCATGGACTATACAACCTCTCCAATTGGAGATATCCAATGGCAATGGAAGCCATAGTTCCTACCTCTACGTGATAGTACACTACAGAATTTGGGGGACTTACTATTGTTTGGAACCACCTGGGAAGTTTCTAAATGCACTAAATGTTTTATTAGTTGAGTCCACAAAAGTACACTCTAGGTTGAAAAAGGATATCCTATCCACGTTCATTATATCCACCAGCTAACATGCTTGTTGATGGAAGGTCAAGACGTTACAAATGGATTCTAGGGGTCTAGGAAACATGACCGAAAGAAGGGAGGTATAAGCCTATATGTCAAATACGACATTCGGTGAGGAGGATATGGTGCTATGATCGAGCCCATAAATAATGAACGTGTCAAGTGTTCTTTCTATTTGATCACATGAAAGGCGATGAATAACTACACCAAGAATGAATGTATGCTCGATGCAAAAGTGGTGGTCGAGTTCTCAACGAATGGTGCATTGTTGAACTGGTGTCGATACCTACTTACTGAGATATTGCAGGCCTATACATATGTCCATGAGGGGACCACATATTTTATATACAACTACTTGATCATTTCTTTCACAATGTGGAAGTGGCACCAATCATAAGGTTGAAAACTTGCCACTAGCTCTGATCACTGAATCACCAAGTTGTTTGATCCATGGCATTCCCAGAATATGGTCAACAATGTTGCAACTCACAATGATACTTTAAAATAGTGACAAAATAACATGGTTAATTCCACACAGTGGCTCAGGATTCCTCATGTGATTCTTAATAAACATACCCACTGCATTTGGTTTGGTATGAGCCAAGACCATACTTTTGTGTGGCCATTGAGTGTGGCTCCTACACTATTTCATACAACTCCTCTCCAATTCTACTTGGATGCAACAGTGTTTGAAAAGGAGGTGATGAATTGGCTAGGGGTCATATAGACAGAGACGTCATTAGGTATCTTCTATACCATGCTAGTAATTTTGCATAGGTTTTATCCTACACAGACATTCGATGTAGGCCCTAGCTCAGGAAAGAGACAACATACATCCTCTAGATCTAAGGATGGGGATGATGAAGTTGATGATGAAGCATTTCCAAATGGGGCACTACATATTCCCTTCTCTGTGATCCTAGAAAAATCAATAATATCTGGTAAGGAACATCATGTCATTATTACTTATGCATTCCAGTTGAAGAAACCATGGACTAGTTCTCCATCCAAGTTTGTAGTTGAATCAGTCATCACAGAGGCCATCCCCATTTCTTCTCATCCACCTCAATCCTCCATTCACCCCGCCTCATCACAAATTACTCCACCCCAGCCTCACACTAAGATTCCCTCTCAGTTTACCACCCCATCCACACCCCCTATCATACATATTATTGACAAACCTCCAATGTGTTGGGGTACATGCTCAATTACATACTTAGTGACATACTTATTTTATTATAATCACATGCAGACAATTTTGCATGCACCATGCATGCATTTAGACACTTTTGCATGTGACATGCATGCATATTAGGAGCCGCATGAAGAAACTTTTGCATGCGCCATGCATGCATCTTAGAAGCTACATGCAGACACTCTTGCATGGGCCATGCATTCATATAATGAGCCACATGAAGATACCCGTACATAAAACATGCATTCATCTAAGGAGACAAATGCAGCATACATGCATCTGAGGAGACACATGTAGCATGCATGAATCTTAGAAGAGTTTTTCTATTTTGGAATGCATGATGATTGCATGCGTATTTCTAATTTGAGTTTAAACTACATATTTGACCTTTTTCTTATTATTAGAAACTTTGGACTTTAGTTAACTGTTGCAAGTGGGAAAAGTTTATTTTCTACTTGAGCATGAACATGGAAATCCCAACCTAGTGTGCATTACTCCTCATGTGGAGAGTCCTATATATTGTACTCATTATCAAGGCTTAATACATTGTGATTAGAGTTGGTTTCTTAGTCTCTTATGTGTTAAGATTGATTCTATTTTTCTCTCTCCTCTCTCTCTCTTTTGCAATTAGCTAGTGTAGTATTTCCTTCTCACAATTAGGTCTTGTATTGTGGTTTAATCATACAAGGTAATAGAGCCATTATTGTGAGGGAGTATTCACTTTTATTGCAATTTTATAGATCATATCGGATATCTCACATAGAACTATGGATCAACCATAATCTTAAGTGATCTTTGTTGATATTTTGATGTAACTATGGAAGATATTCTTTTGTATTTGTATTGGTCAAACCATGAGAGGTTATTATAATCTTATTGTATAAATCAGATAAAAAGTAATTATTATTTTATTTTTATCCTTATTGTAAAAGTAAAAAAAACTACTCTTAGGGTTGTGTCTTTTCGGGAGTCAGTTATGTGTATAAATAGAGGTCGAGTTCCTCTCATTCGTACACACACACAACTCTCCTTTTGTTGTGTATTTGGAGCATAGCAAGGAAGCTCTAGCACACAAGCTATTGGTTTCTTGATATTTGGTATCTTGGTATTGGTCTATTTGTGAAGAGTTATAACGTGACATTGTACTAGTTGAAAGAATCTATACTAAAGAATTGGTTGTTGGGTTTTCTCCCCCACAAGGGTTTCCTGGGATGTATCTTGTGTTATGTGATTGTTTATCTTTCAATGATCCTATTACATTAAAATGTTAATGAATGTTAAAGAAGATAATTGTAACTTTTAAAATTCTAACATGGTTTTAGAGCAACCCTGAATAGAATATAGTTGATAGATCCACATGACAAAAGGAGTGTTTTTTCTTGATAGGAGTGGTTGTTAGACAATACAATACCACCAACAAGTGTACCCTAGTGGAGCGCATATTCTCCCTAGATCAAAGATTCAGAATCCATAATTTGTGATTTAGAGGCAGGATGAATACCAGAACCAATATTGATGAGAAGCTAGAGGGAGCTGACAAATTCATAGCCTGGAGGTACAGAGTATCCCTCCTCCTAGAATAACATGATCTAGAGAATTTCACTAAAGAAGAGGTTTCAGAGCCAGATGGATATGAGGATAAAGGAAAGCACAAGAAGGATATGGTCAAAGGAAAGAGGATTATTGACAACTCCATTAAGGACCATATTATTCATCACACATATTCATTATTCACTCCAAAATAAATGATGGATGCCTTAACCTGACTATTTGAAGGAAACAACATCAACCAAAGAATGACCTTGAGAACTTAGTTAAAGAACATAAGGATGCATAATTCAGAAACCATCCACTCTTACTTATCAAGTGTGAACTAGATCAAGGAGCAGATAAAATCCATTAGTGACATAGTGAATGGAGAATAAATGATGATAACCATGTTGAATGGCCTCCCAAGGTCATGGGGTGCATTTATTCAAGGGATATAGTCAAAGAGGGAAGCTACCCAAGTTCAATAGGATATGGGAATATTGGAACCAAGAATAATAAAGGACAAAAGAAAGAGAAGAGAAGATGATACATGATGATCAAGACCTAGCCGCTCACACCAGGAAATAAAAGAGAAGTAAAGAACACTCCTCACCCAAGAATTTTAATAAGGGATGAAGAAATAACTGAAATATCTGATTTTTCTGTTGTTAGAAAATGGGACACATTTCTAGGAATTGTTCCCTCATTCAAAGACTGTTTGTGGATAAATTCGTGAGTGCGGACACAGACCAATCTCCCCAAGATCCACCTGGATCTGGAACAAACCGTAATAGAATACTACTCTTTCCCTAGATCTAACTATTGAATGAACTAAGAGAAATAGATGGTGTTCATACCTTTTGAACGCTCTCTGT
>SNQJ01S0004625.1:463671-478829 GCA_010110895.2 Picea sitchensis | reverse complement strand
TCCGCAGTTCAGCTGAATGCAACCTGCGGAAATTAAGGATTTCCGCAGGAGAGTATATAAGCAGCTTGCGTACCATTCTTAAAATATGATTTTGAGAAAATGATTAATGTAACTTTCTTCTGGAAAATGTTTTTAAAGAAGAGTTTGATCTTCTATCACCATAACATGATCATGTTATCATCCCGATAACCAAAAATGTGGATAACAAAGACCAAGGGAAACAAAAGGAGGTATAAGGAATCATGTTCATACAACTAAATATGATGAGCCACCCAAGAAGGTTGCAAAGGAATATAAATCAAGTGATGAGGAGTAGGTTCTTCTCTTATCCCTTACATGAACTCTCACTCATGGAAGTGGCATTTGGTTGGTGGACAATGGTGCTTCCAAGAACCTGACAGGTTATAAAGACTCCTTGTCTAACCTTACTCATAAGGATTCACCGCACAAGGCGAAATTGGGAGATGACTATCAATATCCAATAAAAGGAGTAGGAGAATCCTCCTACAAGTTAGAATTAGGAAATCCAATGAAGATGAAGGAAGTTTTCTATGTTCCTAAATTGAAGAGGAACCTTCTCTAGATTTCATCATTGGATGCGAAGGGTTACATAGTTTCATTTTTATATGGACAAGTTCTTATGTGGCCTAGAGGGAAGAATTTTGATGATGTTGTGGTGAATGGAGTTCAAGAGGGAGGACTCTACAAATTGAAATGGAAATCAGATTCAACATTAGTTCACGAAACTGTGAATCCCAGTGAGTTATGGCATAGGATATTTCCTCACCTACATTACAAGGCCCTACTAAGTGTGAGAAATATGGTGACGGAACTACCAAATATCCAAGAAAATCCAGATGGTATGTGCAAAGGTTGCACATAAGGAAACAACATGAAGCACTCCTTTCCCATCAGCAATAGTAGAGCCAAAAGAGTATTGGACATTGTGCACTTGGATGTGTGTGGACTGATGTCAACAACTTCACCAAGTGGAGTAGAAGATAAATACCTTGCACTAATATAATGGAGGAAAATTCACTTCATAGGAATTCAAATAATATTGAAAGGGAGTTGGGATTAAGAGGGATCTTTCTACTCCCTACAGTCCTCAGCAGAATGGAGTAGAAGAAAGGAAGAATCATAAGATCATGGAAGCAGTGAAGGATATGATCCATGATCAAGATCTACCTATGAATCTATGGGAAGAAGAAAAAAATATTGCAGTGTATGTGTAGAACAAAATTCCCCACAAAGTACTTGAAAACAATATACCAGAGGAGATTCTTTCAGGAGAGAAGTTGAAGTCATCCATATAAGGATATTTGTTTGCCCTGTATTTGTGCATGTCCCTAAGAGAAAAGAGGAAACAATTGGATCCATCCCCCAAAAATGGAATATTTTTTGGTTACAGTGACAGATTGAAGGCATACAAGATACATATTCCTGGTCATCGGAAAGTTGATATTATCCGAGATGTCACCTTCGATGAGAGTGCATCTTTCAACAAAGCAAAACAAGATTGTGCAAAAGAGGTTCATGAGGAGAAGAATGAAGTTACTAGAGTTCCATAAGAAGACGAATTTGAACCATAGGAAGTCATTCATGATGATAATGATATCGAAGAACCTAGGATGCCAACATAGATGCCTTCTCACAAGAGAATACCATCTTGGACACATGATCTCATCAGAGATGCAAAAATATATGGTGCCCTGGAAAATTATCTCAGAGAAAGCAAGAAGCCAAAACCGTATTCCATCTGTGTGGCATGTTTTTGTGATATCATGGATGAAAAACCATACAGTTATAAAGAGGCTACAAAAAATAGTGTATGGAAGCATGCCATGGGAGGGGAATATCATTCCATATTAAAGAATGATGTATGGGATGCAATGCCTAGTCCGAAGGAGAAATCAATAGTAAGTTAAAAATGGATCTACAAGATGAAACATGCAGCTGATGTAAGTATTGAAAAGTATAAGGATAGATTTGTGGCTCAAGGATTCTGTTATAAAGAGGGAGTTGAATATGAGGAAACATTTTCTCCCATGGAGAGATATACTTCAATTAGGACTATACTTTCATTGGATGAAAAGATGAAATGGAAGGTGCATCACATGGATGTGAAGCAAACCTTCTTGAATGGTGAAATAAAAGAGCAAGTAAATGTGGAGCATCCACAAGGGTTTGAGGTACATGATAGGGAGACACATGTGTGAATATTGAAGAAGGATTTATATGGATTAAAGAAGGCACCCAGAGCATGGTATGGAAGGATCGTGAATTTTCTGATGAGCTTAGGATTTACAAAGAGTAGTCAAGATCCTAACCTTTACTTTAAGGTTGTGGATGATGGTTTGGTAATACTACGGTTGTATGTGGATGACCTATTTCTAATAGGTGTGGAAAATCTCATCTTAGAGTGTAAGAGAAAATTGGTTTTTGAGTTTGAGATGAAAGATATCGGGATAATGCATTATTATTTGGGTCTCGAGGTATGGCAGAGACAGGATGTGATATTTCTTAATAAAGGGAAGTATGTAGTGGAAATATTGAAGAGGTTTGCGATGTTGGATTGCAAGGAAATGGCTACACCTATGGTATCAAATATGAAGTTGTTGCTAGATACGAATCCAAAGACTATGGATGTTACTTTATATAGGAATATGGTGGGTTTGTTGATGTAGTTGATGAACACGAGACAAAATATATGTTTTTTTATGAACACCCTGAGTTAGTATATGAAGCAGACCAAGAAAGTTCATTTGGTCGCAACAAAACATGTGGTGAGGTACCTTAAGGGTGCATTGGATTATGGTCTCAGCTATGTGACAAACCATGAGTTCAGTTTATATGGATATTTGAATTTATATTGGGGCAGTAGTATTCCTAACCATAAGAGTACTTTGATGTATTGCTTCAGTCTAGGCTCCAGTATGGTTTCATGGAGAAACATGAAGAAATCATGTGTAGCACTCAATATGACTGAGGTTGAATATGTGGCATCATGTGCAACATGTGGAGAATTAGTGTGGCTTTGAAAGTTGTTGTTTAGGTTATTTAGTCTCAAACTGGAGTCAACATGAATTTGGTGTGACAACCAGAGTTGTATGTTTTTTTTAGAGAATCCAGTGTTCCATGATAGGTCAAAGCATATCGAAATCAAATATTACTATATCATGGATATGATGCAGAGGAAAGAAGTGATTCTCCAATATGTGAATACCAAGGAGCATGATGTGGACGTGTTGACCAAGCCACTGTCTAGGATGAAGTTTAATAACTTCATAGACAAGATTGGCATGGTCCCTCTTCAGAGGGACTGACGAGGTACAAATGCATTATGGGGTAGTGGATGTCCTGGGGATATGTTGTAGCTATTTGACAGATACCCACGGCCTTGGATGCATTGGTTGTGAAGTCACAAGGGTGCACATTGTTTTATCCTTTTCTTCACCTAAATGAGAAAAAGAAGGGCACTTACAAGTCCAGTTGGGTTAGCTAGACAGGACAAAAATGAGTGCAAGAGTTAGAAACATCAAGCACAAGAAACAAAGAAACAACTAAGCTAACAACAATTAAAGAAACTAAACTAAGGTGCACAAGGGAAATATAACAAAAGAAAAACAAATATTCATGCCACCAATGGATATATTGTATTAGTGGGAAAACACCAAAGAGAAAGGGAGACTTATGGTCCCCTCTTCCTCCAAGGGAGGGCTCTTCAACCCCCAATGAGAGAGCTCTTCTTACAAGTAGAAAACTAAAAGGAAATGGTGAAGAAATCCAAAACTCATTCACTCAAGAGGTGATGTGAATAGGCCAATGAAAAGATGCTTATATGCTCCAATGAGGAATGAGGTTCCTTACAGGATAATAGAGGAAGCATAAAATTACAAATAGATTCTTGGAAATATAGTACACCCATGGCCTCTTTTTATAGCAAAGCTTTGAGGTATTATCCAACCGGTCTTTATTGTGAACAAGGGGCCCTTTAGGGCACCTTTAGGTCTTTGACCAACCCACCACTCAGATTCAGCTTGGATTTGGGGGCCAAATCGAATTGGGAGATGAAATAGAAATGGGTGGTAGGCTGACCTGAATCATTAATGCACCATTTTGAAGTGTGCACAGATTTTTGTGTCCATAGTCGCACATCGGTCACATGTGTGCTTTTTCGTCATTTTCGACTAACGCATGTGCACGTGCTTCCTTTGCATTTTGAGCACATGCTGATTTTATAACCAATTGTATAGTTTGTGCCCTTTGGAAATGCATTTTTTGGACCATGGATGAACTAATAGGTGTTTGGAGATGTTGGATTTATGCAACCATTTGCAGATGAAATTTCAGTGATAACAGATGCCCCCTGATTTGTGAGGTTAGGAGCATACAAATAGTTGAAATACATCAATGTTTCTTATACTGAGAGTACCATTGTAAGAGAGAGAGTTAAGAGGAATTGAAAGAGTGACCCATTGGGGGGGAGAGGGGAACCTGTGAGACCCAAACCTTTCTCTAGGTGTGGAAAAATAAAACTGTGTACAAATGAAGCGAGCATGCCCCATGCTCGTCTCATGTAACTCAAAAATGTGTAAGAAAGTAACTGAAGTGGTATGTTGATGTTGATAACTGCAGCACCCTCCGGGGTGGTTTGATAATGGAAGATGATGACTCTAATGGTGAACATACTCTGAAAAGAGGTGATGACACTTATAGGTAGTGTCAAAAATTCATGGGCATTGATAGCCCAACAAATTTCATAGGTCTTTGGCAAATATAAAAACAACTGCAATAGTCGCAAAGTAAGAGCCATTGTAACATGAGATAAAGTTGAAGTTGAATGTTAAGGGGGTCAATGACAATAGAGAACAATGGTTTTTTTCTCTATGTCATTTGAGACTCTTCATTGTAAAGGGAATGAGAGTCAAGATACTATCGCCCTCCTGGAAACTGTATTGATGTCGAAAGAAAGGGAGATGTGACTCCAAGAAGAAAAGGGCTTCATGAAATCCACTGGATGAGATTAGGAACTGATTAGGTGCATAGACGAAGTCAAGATGCGGTGAGACTCAATACTGTCTTTGGTTGGGGATATATGTGAAGTATGAGTGGCAAAAACCGTGAAACTAAATCTATTTTTAAGGGGACGGCTAGACATGGGTTAAATTGTGCCAGAGGCATGAAAAAGTGGATAAACTCAGAGATCAGAGGTATATGGACTGTGGGATACTCGTGGTTTATGGACGAGGTCAATAAGGGTAAGAGGTAAAAAATTCTCCAACCAAGGGCGACAGGGGTTGCGTTGCCAGAAAAGTAAGGTCGCTAAGGGCGACGACAAAAAATTAGGTAAATGTGGGAAAAAAAGGCTTTGTATAATTACCAAATGAATAAAGAATAATTTGGGATAAGTGTGAAGCTACAGAAATAGGTGCCCCAACGCAAGATTGCTTGGCTTATGAGGGCGCAAGTTGTGTGGAGAACTGGTGGAGGGTTGGGGCCCCATAGGTGGGTTTCTATATGAGGTAAATGAATGGAGGGGAATTTGTAGATGGGAAAATTGATTGTGGATGAAATGGAGGGATAATGATACTATAGAGGTGTAGTCAAATGATAATCGGTAGGAGGTGTCTTGGGAGTCCATTGGGAAATCTAGAAAAATGAGGAGAAGGAGTATGTGGATGATTCTCAAACATTAGTAAAACTATTGGGACTCCCATCCCTAGGGGGTGAAAGCGACATGAGTGTCAAAGTGCCAAAAAGGGGACTATGAATGGGAAAAATCATGGAGGGTAGAATGCTATCAGGTGACAGTACTAAAAAATGCAACGGGTGTGAGAGTACTGCGGAGCTGGATGGAGGGATCTTAGAGGTGAATGTCGGAGGGTGTGACTAGGAGATGCAATGGATATTCAGAGGGAATGAATACATGCCATTGTTGATCATATACCTGAAGGGGCTTTGCTGATATGTGATGACCAAGTACTTGCACACATGAAAACCAAATACCCAACATGAAAAATATATGAAAATAAACAACATAGAACAATTATTTGATAATTTTGAACATGAGCATGTGTACCTCAGTTGGATGTGAGGAAGAGGCTCCTCGAGGGCCGAGGATGGATGGTGACCCAAGGAATGTGACTGTGTAGGTGGCAGGATCCTAATCCCGTGGCTAAAGATGGATTGAAAAATGTACACTCAGATCTCCTGTAATTTAGGATGGAATTTTGGCAAAAGGGGATATATATAGTTGTAGGGCCCATATTGCCACCTAAGTTTTACCTGTAGCTATAGTGAGTTGACGAGAGGTTCAAGAGGAGATTTGGAGATTCTAGGAGTTCAAGTTAGTCAATCCAGGGTTTATGAGAGCCAGGTTAATGGTAGTATCCTCCTGCATAGTAATTAGGATTTCTATTTTGGGCAGGGACTTATGGGTGGCCGTACAGAGGAATTTTGTGAGAGTGGGCCCTCCAGTGTGCGGGCGATCGAAGGATTCTTGCACTTGGGTGTGCTGCTATAATTGGGACATCCGAGCATGGGGGTGCCCGAATTGGGAAAACAATCATGCATTGGATGCATGCCTACTGGAAGCACAGTTGTGCATGCGTGCATGACTATTTTTCTCACAGTTGCGCATGTGTGCACAACTATGTAGCGAACAGACGTGCATGAATGCACATTTGTACATGTGACAAGGGAACATGCATGCACCTCTATTTCTCCGACAATTGTGCATCGATGCATAACTATGGGAAAAACAGGCACGCATGTGTGTGTGCTTGTGAGGAAAACAACCGCGCACTTGAGGCAAAGATGAGGGGTGTAAAAAACTTGTCATTTTTGAGATTTTGTTGTGTTTATGGGTTCTGATATCTGATCAAGTACTATTTATGTGAATGCAGGTGATTAGTTGAGGATGTCCTTCCACTGGAGGGAGAGAGAGTCAGTGTGTCTGAGAGAGGCGATTAGAGATGAGGAGTCCAATGTATGGGGACCTTTGGCAAGCTGTGGGCTTCTAAATCTTTTTGAGTGCTCACTATTGCGGGCACAGGAGTACCTGCTACAGTTTTTGATATCTATGTGGAGCACTGATCTACAATGCTTCATTGTGTGGGGAGAGCAACTCACATTCTCTGCAACAAAGGATGTGTATTTCTTGACTAGGCTACCTTTTCGGGGAAGCCCTTTACCAACTTATCCCATTTTGCTAGGGGATGGATAGTTGGTTGACCTGGAACAAACATATTATACTGGAGAGGACTTTATGTCAGGCTCGGTGGTGAGGATTGGAGTGATGGGTTCCCTTATGCATCGTTGCATTGCAGTGACGATTGTGAGGGTTTATGGATCCCTCGCTACTCAGTGGATCAATGGTGGTTTCCTGAGAATCATGCAGAGGGACCTAGGTGGAGAGCAATTTTCCTGGGGCTTGATGCTACACACCAATATGATTGGGCATCTTAACCGGTGTCGGGCTGTAAACTCTAGTGATTTTTCCTTTGGGTCAATTTTGGTGGCCTAGTTTTTGGAGAGGGTGCATATGTTGTGCCCAAGAGTTATGTTGGATGCATTGGGGACATGAGAGCCACGATTGATGTGATGGGCAGCTATCCTGGTTTGAAATGGTGGTGGGGAGGGAGCCCATTAATTTACGACCAAGCTAACATGTGTGTGGTGGAAAATGTAACGCTCCCTCAGCCATCATCCAACCCACTGGCCGGGCAGACACTACTTTGTGGAACAACATCATTTTATGCTTAATTAATAACATGCATTTAAAACAGGTTAAACACATTTAAACTTAGAGTCAACAAAAAATTACTGTTGACATAAATAATCCATGGAATTAACATTAATTCATATGCACAACATAATACATGATAAATATAAATACACAGACATGCAAAACATAATTAAAACATCGTCTGGTACTTATCTTTGAAATGGTGGTAATTCTAACAACCACGTGTAGGCCTTCCACGAACCTCCCAGCCTTAGACCACGCTGCTCATCAAACTCAGCAATGGGTCACCCCTGAGTTGGGACTAAGCTCCACCCCAAGGTAAGGAATCCTAGGCTAGGCTGAGGTTATAGGGAAAACAACATAGAATGACCAGAAGGATTCTTCCTAGGATGCCATCTTGCACACACTACTCCCAGACTCTCATTCCCCACATGCTTGTTCCCCCTAGGTACACCTTCACAAGAATAGTCCATCGGTGCTACACCTCCCTCTCTGGGTCTCGACAATAGGCCAGATCAGGAAGTCTCAGAGCCTGAAGCTGGTGCTGGAAATTCTTTGGAAGAAACCACTTCCCAACAAACTCTCTCACTTGGAGAGAGTTGTTCACAGTCCTGACAACCTGCCTCTTCCAACGAAAATCACCTCCCTCACCTGGAGAGAGGTTACACATAGGCTAAGCACGAACTCACACTAGCCAGTAACCCACGCGCAGTCCAGCACTGCATGGCCACAACAACCAACTTGGAAAACAGACACGGGCTTCCCAAACAGGCTCAACAATCACAAAATAGACTCAAGGTTTTGGTTTCGGGATTGCACAAGGTGTACAGAGATCCCACGCATAGGCTCAAACTGTTCAAGCAAGGAATGTACCAGCTTTGTTAGGAATCAACATATACCTTTTCCCTGGTTTTAGAATTGCATGAGGGTATCTTGTAGAGGTCATATGAGACTCATGTTCATACGGTCGATGGTGGAATGGAGGACGAACCCCCATCATGGCTCAATTCAACAGTTTTTAACTACATGCACTTGAGTCAACACTTGTCACCCATGAAACTGCATGTGTTCCATCAACATGCCTTCCTCCCCATTTGGAAGTCACTTTTCATTCCAAAAGAACTTAGGATAAAACATATATTGCACATGGTCTTTTTGGAATAATATTAAAATATTATTCCCAAGGACTTAAGCCCCTAGGCTCAACACTTATCTCCTCTTCCCACTTTCCAGCCCCTAATCCCTTGCCCACTTTGTGGAATCTTAGTGCCCCATCACTCATTCATCGTGGTCAGTCTGGATGCAGTGGTGTTTATATTTTTATTAATGTTCTGCATGAATACATATATAAAAGCAGGCTCTTGGCCTTCAACACTTAGGTTCTCTGGACTAACAATCACATAAGCCCACCAACTTATATAAACTTGGTTCACCAGTCTATAAAACATAATTACAATGCATTTAAGAAACATGATTTACAACAGGGCTCGGCCTTGGGGACATTACAATCCCCCTCCCCTTATTTTTGCACTGTCCTCAGTGCAACTTTACACTGCATCTGCAATCTATTCAAAATATTCAAAAAGATGTGGGTACTCTGCCCACATAACATCTTCATGCTCCCATGTCGCGTCCTTAGGACCGTACCAGGTCCACTGGACCTTTACAATCCCTACAGCTCGATTCCAGAGCTGTTTGTTTTTCCTGTCCAAAATGCATACAGGATGCACTTGCAGGACACCTTTTGGTTCCACCTGAATCACATTCCAATCGATAACATGATTAGCATCAGGTATATATTTCTTAAGAAATGAAACATGAAACACATTATGTATAGTCATAGATGCGGGTAATGCAAGATTATATGAAACTGGCCCAATCCTTTCTAGGATTTCAAATGGCCAACAAAATCTAGCTGCCAACTTGGTGCAACTTCTGAGCTTGAGGGAACTCCTGTTAGTTTTCACTTTCAGGAAAAAATGATCACCCACTTTGAATTCTCTGTGTGTTCTGTTCTTGTCAGCATAACTTTTCTGCCTGTCCTGGGCATCTTTCAAATTCTGTTTAATTTTTATCATTTGGTCCTCCATCTCCTTGAGCAACTCTGGCACAACTACTACTCTGTCAGCTGGATTATCCTAGCTCAGTGGAGTGTTTCACTTTCTTCCATAAAGTGCTTCAAATGAGCTCATCTTCAAAGATGCATGATACCCATTATTGTAGGCAAATTCTACCAAATGCAGGTATTCTTCCCATCTTGATGGTTTGTCCATCCCGTACATTTGCAGCATGTCCTCTATTACTCTATTCACCCTCTCTATATGTCCATCAAACTTGGGATGATATGCTGTACTAAAATTTAGATTCATTCCGAATCCTTTGAACAATCCTTTCCAGAAATTCGAGGTCAATTTTGGGTCCCTATCAGACACAATCATTTTAGGAATTTCGTGCAAGCGTGCCACTTCTTTTAAGAAGATATTAGCAACATCTGTTGCCTTGTGAGTGGTTTTTAGTGGAATAAAATGGACAGCTTTTGTAAGCTTTCCCACCACAACCATGATGGAATCGTGTTGCTTGCTCGTTCTAGGCAATCCTATAATAAAATCCATGGTCACCACTTCCCACTTCCATTCAGGAATGGGTAAAGGTTGTAGCAACCCTGCTAGGTGCTTATGCTCAGCTTTAACTTTCTGGCACTTCATACATCTGGCGATGTATTCAGCGATCTCTCTCTTCATACTCGGCCAAAAGTAATGTCTTTTGACTGCTGCCACAGTCTTCTGATATCCAGGGTGTCCAACATAAGTCACGTTATGCATTTATTTTAGAATCGCAAGTTTCAATTCCTGGACAATGGGTATATACACTCTATTTTTATACAAAAGTATTCCATCAACTCCCAAGATGTAATTTCCCACTTTCTATGGTCTCTCACTCTGTTGTAGCTTTGCTACCAAGTCTCTGTACTGCAAATTTGCATTTGCAGCTTCCAAAATTCTATCTTTAATATCAATCATGTACATGCTAATGGTTGTAGCATGTAATTCATGCACCTTTCTGCTGAGTGCATCAACCACCTTGTTTTCCTTCCCTTTGATATGCTTGATATCAAAGTCGTATTCACATAGAAATTCCAGCCACCTACTTTGTCTAGCATTTAAGGTTGGATGATCAAACAAGTATTTCAGACCGTTATGGTTTGTTCTGAGTTCAAACCTCCTTCCCATGAGGTAATGTCTCCATTTCCTCAGAGAGTGAATGATTGTTGTCAACTCCAAATCGTGAGTGGCATAATTCTTTTCATGCTCTTTCATCTTCCTGGACTCATGATAGATTAAAAATCCATTCTGGCTAAGAACTCCTCCCAACCCTTCCTTACATGCATCTGTTCACACCACGAAATCCATATTTGGATTTAAAATCCTTAAGATTGGAGCACTGGTTAACAGCTGCTTCAATCTCTGGAAAATCTTCTCACACTCTTCAATCCACTAAAACATTTTCTCCTTCCTTTGCAAGGAAGTGATAGGGTGAGCTATCCTTGAGAAACCTGCTATAAACCTTCTATAATATCCCACTAGACCCATAAAGGACCTAACTTCCTCCACATTCCTTGGTGCTTACCATTCTCTGATGGCCTCAACCTTCTTAGGATCCACAATGATCCCTTCTTCTGAAATAATGTGCCTCAAGTAATGGATCTGCCTTTCATAAAACGAGTATTTGCTCAACTTGGCATACATTTGGTGTTCTCTCAACACTTGCAGCACCAACCTCAGGTGTTGTTCATGCTCTACTTTTGACTTGGAATACACCAAAATTTCATCTAGGAAGACTATGACAAACTTGTCTAGATAGTCCCTGAATACACCATTCATCAAGCACATAAAAATAGTAGGTGCGTTTGACAGCCCAAACGGTACCATTGTGAACTCGTAATGACCATACCTTTTTCTAAAGGTAGTCTTGCTAATGTCTTCATCCTTTATTCTTACCTGGTGATATCCTGATCTGAGATCTATCTTAGAAAATATTTTTGCACCTTTCAACTGATTGAAAAGATCGTCGATCCTCGACAAAGGATACTTGTTCTTGATAGTTACTTTGTTCAACTATTTGAAATAAATGCACAGCCTCAATTTCCCATCCTTCTTCTTCACGAATAGGATCGGGGTACCCCAAGGTGACACACTGGGGTGAATGTACCCCTTCTTTAGAATCTCTTCAAGCTACAATTGCAACTCTTTCAACTCTAGCATACTCATTCTATAAGGAGCCTTCGACACTGGAGCTGCTCTAGGCATCAAATTTATAGAAAAATCGATGTATCTCTTCGGAGGTAGTCCAAGTACCTCCTAAAATATGTCTTCAAAATATGTAAGTAATTCATGGTCTCCAATCTTTGGGACTTCATCTCTGGATGCTTCTTCCACATGGGCTGCAAATAATTGACAGCCTTTTCTGTAGCATTTCTTCAACTACATTGTTGAGATTTATCTAACCACCGCAACTCTGGGAATCCCTTGGACTGTTTTCTGATTCCCTTCCTCATCCAGGCATGTAAAATTCTTGTTACAATAGTCCAGAAGGGCATGGTGCTGGTCCAACCAGTCCATCCCAATTAAGCAGTCATAAGAGCCTAAAGGTAGAATATTCAATTTAACCTTTCCTCTTGGTTCCTGTAGCCAACTGCACTGACCAAGACTTTTCATGTTTGCTTCTTGATAAATGGAAAATTTCCACCACCCTAGGATATACATAACTATGGCTAGCCCCTGAATCAATTAAAATAATAAATGGTTGGTTGTTAATCATACCTTCCACTTCAGTCATGTGCGATTGAAATTCATCTTGCTTGTTGTCCAGGGCCGCATAGATCCTTGGCATTCTACTGCCCATGTCCTCCACTGTTTCAGCTTGTTGAAAATTATGGACAGTTCTTTCTTTGCCATTTTTATGGTGACAATATTTTTATTTGTGGTTCCCTTTACATCCCCAACACAGAATGGGCATCTATCTCTGCCTTTGTTCCCCCACTTCAGTTGTTCTCGGCTCTCTAAACGGTAGATGTCCTTGAGGACTATTTCTGAAAAAGGGAGGTTTGTTTCCCTTCTGCCTCTGTTCCTTCTTAAACTTCCTTTGGTCATCCCAATGCTTCCGAAAGGTAGGGTTCTCTCTTTGTTGATCAAAATCTGGACCAGGGGATCAAAATTTGCTCAAATTTCAAAGTGCTCGGAATGCGATGAAAATGGTGCCATTGCGTCTGTCTCGTCTTCCTGATTCCGACGGTATATTTACTTTCTCAAACGGAGTCCGTATGGAGAAGATATCGCGATCTGTTCGCCGAGCCAAACAGGCAAAAAAATTTGATGCTGATTGTACTTGTCCGTACAGTCCGTACGGTGACATGGCAGGACGTACATTCCATACGATGATGTGTTGATGTTGATGTGGCAGTTTGTGTTTAGCTAACACGTGGCCGAATAGGGTGTTGACACTTGGCATTTAATTGTTGAATGGTAGGGTGCCACGTGGCCCAATCAAGGGCTGCCACGTGGCACCCCGGTACTGGCTTTTGGTCTATGGTTGGTTTACTAAATTTATTATGGGTCCATGGGGTTCGACCCCCGGACCTCTCTCCACCACTGAAAGCTTTAACAAAAGCCAACCCATCAACGTGCCACGCGTTGGTTCTTGAAAGGCAAACGAGTTTTAAAATATTTGAATTGGAAATTGGTTGTAAACGATGGGGGGTCGGGCCAGGGCTTAGCCCCGACCCCGATTCTATGCGAAATTTCATATGACTGCCCATGGGACCTGTTTGCAATTCATGGCGTACAATTTTGGGTTTTGATTTGTGTTAAAACCGCGGTTTCATGCTTCATACATACGACCAGGATTGTGTTAAAAGGCGTGCAGAGTATTTCATATGGGTTTCAAATGTTAACCCGTGGTTTCATTCCACAGTACATGACCATATTATATGGGTGCGGTGTTAATATGTTGCGCGCAGAGTTTATGGAACATAACCCGATTCTATGTTTATACATGTGACCATGTATATTATGCGCACGGGGTTTGGATTGTGTAAATGGTTATATGTTTATTGATATGACCATATGTGTATATTGTGTGTGCGGGGTTCCAAATGTTTACCCATAGTTCATTGTAAACGAAAATGGCGCGCGGTGTTGTTACCACATATTCAGCCCACGGTTGTATTGGCATTATATGACAGCGAGCTTGAAGGAGGAAAATGGCAAGAGGCATAACTTCTTTAGTTTTTGGCCAAATGAGGTGCCGAAAAAGCCCAGCTAGGGGTTTTTGGACGTTCTGAGTCCATTGGCACTGTTTTCATAGGAATTTGAAGACTTATTTTTCATGTTTTTAACCATTGAAGTTTGAGGAAGCTCCAGGGAGCTTGAAGCCCTCATTGTTTGAGGCCTTGCTCAGATGAGCACATGTCTATTTTCTGTGACCGAATAGTCATTTTTGACTAATTGTTATGCTCTGAACACATTGGGATAGGTTTCAGATCTATTGGAGGACTTTTACAGGTGTTTTTTCCATAGAGAAGCTGAGGGAAGCTTGGAGGCCACATGTAGAAGAGGTCATGATTGAATGAGATAAGATCCATTTTCCGAGTTCTAATAGTCATTTTTGGGGTTTTTATGTATTCTGAACCTAATGGTACAGTCTGTAAATCCATTGGATTTGAGCAGCAGCTTGTAAAAGAACATTTGGAAAACTAATCCCAAAGAGCCAAGTCCATTGAAAGAGGCTCAAGGAGATGTAGCCCAGAGAGGGGTGAACTCCTTTATCATCTTGGTATTGTTGTGAGTTTAATGTGTTGTTTGCTGCAAGTTATGTTGTTGTTTATTTGTTTATAGCACATATTTAACCTTTTAAAAGAACCTTTCCTCACACATGAACATTGAAAAGAAGAAGCATGAACTTAACACATAAACCATCTTGCATATTTTAACACATGAAGCAAGGTCCTGTAAGGTTTATTTCATTGAAGTAGGGGGTGCTTGCATAGCATAACAAGTTAGCCTTCTATTTTCAGATCAGATGGTATCAGAGCATAGTTTTTTT
This sequence comes from Picea sitchensis, assembly GCA_010110895.2. Taxonomy (NCBI): domain Eukaryota; kingdom Viridiplantae; phylum Streptophyta; class Pinopsida; order Pinales; family Pinaceae; genus Picea; species Picea sitchensis. The sequence continues at coordinate 463,978 of SNQJ01S0004625.1, read as the reverse complement.
TGCTCATGTATTTGCCAATGATAGCTTGAGATTTAGCTATTGGTATTTGTGCAAGTTTTGTGTTGAAGTTTGATATCTTGCAAGTATGGAGGAAGCTTCAAACATGGATAGTTCTCATACATCTTCCAAATCTATGTTCTTTGACAAAGAGATGTTCCAGGCATTGCTAACCATGAAAGATATGGTACAAGAATTGTGGAAAGATAGAGAAGAGAGCATTGTCCTTCAAGAGCAGTTGATGGCCATGAAGGAGGAGAAAGACCAACTTCTTGAAAAGTTGCATGAGATGGAGAATCAACTCCATGAA
>SNQJ01S0004625.1:445372-463087 GCA_010110895.2 Picea sitchensis | reverse complement strand
TACATATTGTGGTTTATATAACCATCATGTTTCAAAATGTTGGAAAAGATTGACCATGTTCAGGAAACTTTCCAAGCAAAGGCAACTTGAAAGGAGCATGCAAAAGATTTGCACTCGTTGTCAGAAGAGGGGTCATCTCATTGACCAATGTTGGACATTGCATCCAACCTCTCATCCATAGCACAAGAAGCAGTTGGATAAAAAGATTGGTGAGAATGGAAGAGGAGATTCCATCATTAATGTGAGTCAAGATGATTCACAAGAAGACGACTTTCAGCAGAAGAATTCGCCATTGAGTTGGCTTGGTAAGAAATGGTTAGATTTCTTGAGTAAGTAAGGCTTGCATTTTTCTGCAGTAGATGCACATTTCAGCCTTATCTTTTCATTTTGTTGAAGTTTGACAAGTTGCAGCATTACCATAACTTGCAAGATGAAAGTTTGCATATGAATGCATTTACTTTTGACTGCATACTTGTGTTATACCACCTCGTCAAGAACATGTAAAAGAGGGGTGTGCTGCTCATTTATTACAGCCATATACATTTTTCATATTCAGCTCTTAAGTACCCACATGTTTTGGGTTTAAGTACCTATGTTTATACTAGAAGGAAATTTGAAGAGCTATGCGCATGCATTTGGTTTTGTGAGTGCATAAACAATGAACTTGATGATAGTCATCATGAATGACTCATGATTGTAGCATGATTGTTTATCATGTTTTTAGACTTGTCATTTTGGGAATGTTGATATGTGTCACATGAGTCTCGACTTGTGTCGATGTTGTCTTGACAACTATGTTGTGTCGATCATGCTTTTCGACTTGTGTTAATCGATGGTGTTGTTGACTTGTAAGTGATTTTGAGTACACCAAGATGCAGGAAAACACCATGTGCTTTGATGAAGAACAAGATGCGACAGTTTTCTTAAAGAGCAAAAAGACTTTGCTATCATCAATTTCAGTCTTGTATCAATTTGTTTTCAAGATTGATGGTTTTTTTGGCTTGTGACAAGATGTCGCAGGGAAGTTTTTGCAGCCATTGGAGAGCAGTTTGTGTTGACATCAAAGACTTCAAAAGAGGGACTTGATTCTCAGTGGGAAGGTCAGCAGTCTTCCAAGCACAGAGAGAACAGTGGGTCAGCAACAGCCAGAGAAAAGTGGTTGAGGGACATAGTCAGTTGCAGTGCAAGACATGTCAAAGTATCCAGGTGATTGTCGAAAAGACTTTTCAAGTAGAATCCGTTGATAGAACTTGAAAGGAGAAGAGTATTGAAGCTCAGTTAGATAATCCTAAGCTTTTGTGGGTCCAAAATCCTTTTAGTGGGAAGGTGTGATCAAAATCTGAATCAGGGGATCAAAATTTGCTCAAATTTCAAAGTGCTCGAAATGCGATGAAAATGGTGCCATTACGTTCGTCTCGTCTTTTTGATTCCGGCAGTATATTTACTTTCTCAAACGGAGTCCATATGGAGAAGATATCGCGATCTGTTCACCGAGCCAAACAGGCAAAAAAATTTGATGCTGACTGTACATGTCCGTACAGTTCGTACGGTGATGTGGCAGGTCATACATTCCGTACGATGACGTGTTGATGCTGACATGGTGGTTTGTGTTTAACTGACACATGGCTGAATAGGGTGTTGGCACTTGGCATTTAATTGTCGAATGGTAGGGTGCCATGTGGCCCAATCAAGGGCTGCCACGTGGCACCTCGGTACTGGCTTTTGGTCTATGGTTGGTTTACTAAAATTTTTATGGGTCCATGGGGTTCAACCCCCAGACCTCTCTCCACCACTGAAAGCTTTAACAAAGGCCAACCCACCAATGTTCCATGCGTTGGTTCTTGAAAGGCAAACGAGTTTTAAAATATTTGAATTGGAAATTGGTTGTAAACGGTGGGGGGTCGGGCCAGGGCTTAGCCCCGACCCCGATTCTATGCGAAATTTCATATGATCACCAATGGGACCTGTTCGCAATTCATGGCGTAAAATTTTGGGTTTTTATTTGTGTTAAACCCGCGGTTTCATGCTTCATACATACGACCAGGATTGTGTTAAAAGGCATGCGGAGTATTTCATATGGGTTTCAAATGTTAACCCGTGGTTTCATTCCATAGCACATGACCATATTATATGGGTGCGATGTTAATATGTGGCGCGCGGAGTTTATGGCACATAACCCGGTTCTATGTTTATACATGTGACCATGTATATTATGCGCGCGGTGTTTGGATTGTGTAAACGGTTATATGTTTATTGATATGACCATATGTGTATATTGTGCACGCGGGGTTCCAAATGTTTACCCATAGTTCCATTGTAAATGGAAATGGCGCGCGGTGTTGTTACCACATATTCAGCCCATGGTTGTATTGGCATTATATGACCGTGCCTTTTGGTGTATAGCGCGAGGGGTTTTAAAATGTTAACCCGTGGTTTGGTGTGTTTTAAACATACGACCAGACCCTTTGTGAAATGGCGTGGGAATTTGAATTTTTGCCAATGGTTAAGCCCACGTGCCTGGACACTTGTCAAGTCCAGGTTCATTTATGCAACAGTTAGCCCTTTTTATGCGCGGGGCGTGGCCATATGGTCCCCCCATGTGCCCAATACCTCCGACCTTGGGGGCTTTAATTCTGCTAACGGTGCAACATTTTGGCACCAATTTCGGAAGGCGTGTGTGTGCTAGGTTTAGGCACTGAAAACGCCCAGAAGCTAGGTTCATTCACACACAGGTGTGAAATGGAAAACCAGTGACAACAAGCTTGAAGGAGGAAAATGGCAAGAGGCATAACTTCTTCAGTTTTTGGCCAAATTAGGTGCCAAAAAAACCCAGCTAGGGGTTTTTGGACATTCTGAGTCCATTGGCACTATTTTCACAGGCATTTGAAGAATTATTTTGCAGGTTTTTAACCATTGAAGTTTGAGGAAGCTCCAAGGAGCTTGAAGCCCTCATTGTTTGAGGCCTTGCTCAGATGAGCACATGTCTATTTTCTGTGACTGAATAGTCATTTTTGACTAATTGTTATGCTCTGAACACATTGGGATAGGTTTCAGATCCATTGGAGGACTTTTACAGGTGTTTTTTCCATAGAGAAGCTCAGGGAATCTTGGAGGCCACATGTAGAAGAGGTCATGATTGAATGAGATAAGATCCATTTTCAGAGTTATAATAGTCATTTTTGGGGTTTTTATGTATTTTGAACCCAATGGTACAGTATGTAAATCCATTGGAGTTGAGAAGAAGCTTCTAAAATAACATTTGACAAACTAATCCCAAAGAGCCAAGTCCATTGAAGGAGGCTCAAGGAGATGTAGCCCAGAGAGGGGTGAACTCCTTTATCATCTTGGTATTGTTGTGAGTTTAATGTGTTGTTTGCTGCAAGTTATGTTGCTGTTTATTTGTTTATAGCACATATTTAACCTTTTAAAAGAACCTTTCCTCACACATGAACATTGAAAAGAAGAAGCATGAACTTAACACATAAACCATCTTGCATATTTTAACACATGAAGCAAGGTCCTGTAAGGTTTATTTCATTGAAGTAGGGGGTGCTTGCATAGAATAACAAGTTAGCCTTCTATTCAGATCAGTTGTTAATATAAGAATTTATCTTTTCTTATTGTTTCTTCCATAGTCTTAGGATCATTATATTGAATCTTGTCACCAATGGAAGGTGGCAGTCCACTCAGATACCTCTGAATCTTGACAGCCTCATCCTTGATGAATGGAACATACTTCAGTAGTTCCAAGAAACTTTGTTCGTATTCATCAATGGTCATGTTGCCTAGCTTGAGTTCGAAGAACTCCTTCATCTTTCTATCATAGTATCTTTTAGTCAGGTATTTCTTCTCGAAATACCTCTTGAACTCCTTCCAAGTGATATATTTCTATCTAATGTATTACACCTGCACAAACTAATCCCACCACATGGATGCTTTTCTTTTTAGTTGATACATTGCAATTTTTCCTTCTGCATGAGAGGAATAATTATATAGTTGGAAATATTTTCTCATGCCAAGCAACCATGTTTCGGCATCTTCCTCCTTCTTATGTTCTCCATCAAATGTAGGAGTCTTAATCTTATTCATCTCCCCTTTCAATTCATCCATCCCAGATCTCCTATGCTTTCAGGTAGGGGATGGGCTTGAACTACTATGTGCCTCCCTACTGGAATGCTTTGGTGAGTGACGATGATGTCTTCTACCACTCCTTGATCTTCTTCTCCTCTCAGGGGTCCTAACATTTCTTGATCTTATTTTTCTCTCAGGGGTCTTGCGACTTTCTGTATTGCTTGAGTCACTCCCCTTCTCCAATTTCCTTTCTATTCTTTCCAAGCTCTTCAACATTTTTAAGTTGAATTCACCCTATTGATCCCTGACTCTCATGATCTTTCGGCTATCATCTTGGTGATCCTGGGCATCCTTTTGCAATCTTTCAATGAGTTTCATCATATGTCCTTCCTTATCCAATTCTCTTCCATGCCCATTAGAGCTCGATCCTTTGACTCCCAGGTTGACATCCCTTCCTTCTCTTTCATCCTCTGATTCAGAGGAAATATGCACCTCTTCCATTTCTATACTCATCTATCCTGACACTCGTTGAACTCTGCACACACAATGTGCAATCAACTGAAGTTTGTCAGGCCTTAAACCCTTAATAAAACTTCAACATTCATAAACCAACGTAAATAAGAAAAATGTTTCAAATCCACTAAGTTTTCTGAGCTCTGTTTGGCTTTGCAAATTTTGGGAATTCTAGATTCAGGGTCTCGTTCCACGAGACTCTCATACTCTCTTTTGGGTTTTGTGGTTTTGGTCCACAAGGATCCAATAGTTAAATCCTCAACGGTTCTTTTGTCTTTGAAAATTTTGGGACTTTGGGACTTGGTTTAAAGTTTCAGGGTTTTGGTCCCCATAGGTTCTTGCACTCTCTTCCCTCTCCAACTCCTAGCTCTCGAACTTCCAACCTCTCTCCCTCTGGGCCCAGAGCATAGATGTCGCCAACCAAGGTAGGGATTTTGGGATTTTGGCACTTTGGTTTTCGGGTCTTCGGTACCCGGAAGTTCACGAAGTAGTGACTCCAAGTCTCTTGTTACTTGAATCCCCGACTTCTAAAATTTCTATCTCCTTACCCTTTGGGCCCACAGTACAGTTGTCTCCCTTAACCACGGTGGCACGTGGCACATTCAGGAGGGTCCACATCACCCTCGGTGATGTCATTGTGTCCCACGACTCTTGCTTTTCTTCTTGGCCCACTGGCATGTGGTACACACCCATGTGTCCACGTCCATTCCAAGTGAAATCCAATGGTTAGACTTCTCTCAGATCTACGACACAAATCCTTTTGGTGTTTCGGGGGACCCACATAAAGTTTCCCATTCCGGACCCCCCCCCCCCTTATTAAAGGTAGAAAATCAAAGGGGGTCTGGAATCCAATCTTCTCTGTAGATTCGAGCGCCCCAATCTAAGCTGTCAAAACCTGTGCACTCAATTCTGGACCCCCCCCCCTGTTAAAGATAGAATGACAATGGGGATTCAGAATGGAACCCTGGCCGTAGATCTAGGCACGCAAATTATGGCCACCCATATTTTCTCGCCGCTTAACAAAATTATAGTCTATCAATCTACTTGATCCAGTGTTCAAGTTCCTCTCCTACGATCTATGGTGTAGATCGTTTTGGGATTTCACGTACCGCGATTTCCATGTTCCTATGAAACTCCAAAGGGTTTTAATCCCTACGCACGTTCTCTAGATATGACGGTGGTGAGGGTTCTCCTTTCCTCTTAAACAGATCTTATGGCTCCAATACCTCATGCGTTGAACTGTCTCTCTCTCCCGGTGGCCATATACCACACAGACTATGGATTCTAGAATATCGCTAAACCTCCTGAGCTTTGTAACACATTCAAGTGACTCCTTGACACTCAGGAACATTCTGGGGTTTGAAATTGGCCCTCCCGACACAATTTCTTCTCAAAATAAATTTAGTCCAAGACCACTTATCTAGCCCATCCAGGCTTAGCGTCGAAACCATGGCTCTGATACCATTCTGTAACGCTCCCTCGGCCATCATCCAACCATTGGCTAGGCAGACACTACTTTGTGGAACAACATCATTTTATGCTTATTTAATAACATGCATTTAAAACATGTTAAACACATTTAAACTCAGAGTCAACAAAAAATTACTGCTGACATAAATAATCCATGGAATTAACATTAATTCACATGCATAGCAGAATACATGATAAATATAAATACACAGACATGCAAAACATAATTAAAACATCATCTGGTACTTATCTTTGAAACGGTGGTAATTCCAGCAACCACATGTAGGCCTTCCATGAACCTTCCAGCCTTAGACCATGCTGCTCATCAAGCTCAGCAGTGGGTCACCCCCAAGCTGGGAATAAGCTCCATCCCAAGGTAAGGAATCCTAGGCTAGGCTGAGGTTACAGGTAAAACAACACAGAATGACTGGAAGGATTCTTCCCAGGATGCCATCTTATGCCCACTGCTCCTGGACTTTCATTCCCCACATGCCTGTTCTGCCCGAGAGTATACACCTTTACAAGCATAGTCCATTGGTGCTACACCTCCCTCTCTGGGTCTCGACAACATGCCAGATCAGGAAGTCTCAGAGCCTAAAGCTAGTGCTAGACACTCTCTAGAAGAAACCACTTCCCAACAAACTCTCTCACTTGGAGAGAGTTGTTCACAGGCCTGACAACCTACCTCTTCCAACAACAATCACCTCCCTCACCTGGAGAGAGGTTACACACAGGCTAAGCACGAACTCACATTGGCCAGTAAGCCACGCATAGTCTAGCACTGCGTGGCCACAACAACTAACTAGGAAAATAGACACAGGCTTCCCAAATATTCTCAAAAATCATGAAATAGACTCACAGTTTTGGTTTTGGGATTGCACAAGGTGTACAGAGATCCCACACACAGGCTCAAGCTGTTCAAGCAAGGAATGTACCAGATTCCTTAGGAATCAACATAAACCTTTTCCCTGGTTTCATAATTTCATGAGGGTATCTTGCAGAGGTCAGACGAGACTCACATTCAGACAATCGATGGTGGAATGGAGGAGGAACCCCCATCATGGCTCAATTCAACAATTTTTAACTTCATGCACTTGAGTCGACACTTGTCACCCATGAAACTGCATGCGTTCCATCAGCATGTGTTCCTCCCCATTTCGAAGTCACTTGTCATTCCAAAAGAACTTAGGATAAAACATATATTTCACATGGTATTTTTGGAATAATATTAAAATATTATTCCCAAGGACTTAAGCCCCTAGGATCAACATTTAACCCCTCTTCCCACCTTCCAGCCCCTAATCCCTTGCCCACTCTATGGAAGCTGAGTCCCCCATCACTCATTCATCGTGGTCGGTCTGCACACAGCGGTGTCTATATCTTTATTAATGTTCTGCATGATTACATATACAAAAATAGGCTCTTGGCCTTCAACACTTAGGCTCTCTGGCCTAACAATCACATAAGCCCACCAGATTATATAAACTTGGCTCTCCAGCCTATAAAACATAATTACAATTCATTTCAGAAACATGATTTACAATAGGGCTTGGCCTTGGGGACATTACCAAAAATGCCACAGATCATCCTACGATATCCATATAGCGGGATGGACTATTGTTGGGATCCTGATGTGGTCTTACCTCTTGGAGAGGTTTGGGACCACCGACGTATGTTGATGTATTTGATGATTTGATTTTTAGATAGTATTTCATATGCTTTATGTATGTATGGATGTTGATGTTATCTTTTTTTTGTTGTGTGTGCAGATGTGGGGCCCCGAGGTAGGGAGATGAAGCTGGTTAGAGCATCGGATCATGAGGGGCCAGTGAGACTGCCTCGGGAGGATCCATGGGTAGGTGAGAGATGCCAAAGGAATGAGGTGGATACGAGGCCAGTGGATGCGGAAAGAGATGGTAGGAGACGACATTATGATGACCTCGGTGCAGATCCTTCATGTGCACCTTCTGTCAAGGCCAGTGGGGTGTTTGAGGACTTTCGCCACCAATTGGAGGCAGAATTACATGGGGTTCCTGAGGGCATGTGGACCCAGATACATGACGAGGGAGTCCTGGAGTAGTGTGTGGGCCTTCTGGTGGAGTTGTGAACCTTGATATGCAGGGCAATGGTAGCGACAATAATGATGATAGGGTGACTGCCACCTGGACTGGATAGACAGCCAGCTGGTGGGGCCCCGCCTCTTGACAAGGGACCTGGTGGAGGTGCTCTAGGGACACCATGAGTGCTAAATGTATTTATTTGTATTTATAGTAGCTTATGAGCCCATATGTATAGGGTAGTGTGACACCTATTTTTGTATCTGTAAGGATGAGGTGATTCACCGGCCTACAGGTGATGTACATGTTGTACTATTTTTGTAAACATTGATGGCACGTTGATCGATATATATATATATGGATATACATTGTTTGGATCTTTGTGATGTTCACATGTGATGATGTTTGGTGATATTTTGTTATGATGTCTAATATATATGCTGTGACAGACTTGTGATGGTTTATGTATGTGTAAAGGTAGCTTGATGTGATAAATGCCAGTCTAACACTAGGTTAGCCATATTATTTGCTATTTGATTTCATTGTCATGGAATATGTGTAAATGTGACTAAATCAAAATGTTGAGATAAAAGTCTAACTTGCAGGTATGTGCAGAAGAGGCATGGATCGCGGACATGGTACACATTGTTGAGATGTAGGACGACGAGGTGGGAATCAAGGAAGATGCTAAGGCAGTGAATGTGATCGTAATTGGCCTCAGAAAGGAGACCAATGACGACTGTATATTCTTCTTGATTGTTGGCTCTTGAGCCCAGACATATGTCGTTGGAGTGGAGAAGTTCATGTGAGGGGGAATAGAGGGACCAAGTGGCCGAAGTGAGATTTTGTGTCCAACGACTAGCTTCGTCAGTGTAACCGATGTGGTAGACCTATGGAGGAGGCATCTGTCAATAACAAAAATGGTAGATCAGCCATAAGGCATGGAGGGGAAAAATGAAGATGAAAAAAATGCTACAAAAGGTGTACAGAAAAGAAAAATCCTAGTGTTGAATGACTAGGTTCAGGCATAAAATTTCTTTAAGTACAACCCGTTGACGGGTTCTTTGAGAGGGTAGCCTTCGGGAGAGAAAAGGAGGTAGGCTCCTTTAGTGAGGTTGTCTTGAAAAATGTAGGGTCCATGCCATAATGCCTCAAATTTTCCATGGCCGAGGGTATCGTGGGCAATATCATAGGCAAGGACGAGGTCTCCTTCGTTAAATGAGAGAAGGTTGACATGGTGGTCAAAGGTTGCCTTTGACCATTTTTTGCATGCCTCATTGTTCTGTAATGAAGATCGACGGTCTTCATCCAGTGACTCTAAGTTCAGCAAGTGCTGCTCTATTGGAGCAATGTTAGGTAAATAACTCAATAGCAGTGCGTAAGGTGGTAATTTTTCACTCGATGGGGAGACTAGCTTCGACCCCATGGATGAGATGGAAGGGTGTAAAACTAGTGGCATTTTTAACTACTGTGCGATAATGCCATAGTGTTGAAAACAACATATGATGCCAATTGGTCTTATGTTTGTTGACAGTACGTTGCAACATGGTTTTAAGGACCTTAATGACTGCCTCTACTTGTCCATTGGACTGAGGATAGTATGGGGAGGAAAATTTATGGGAGAATCCTAATCGGGAGGAGAGTTCAATGAAGATCGCATTCTAGAAGTGTTTCCCATGATCAGAGACTAATTGTAGTGGTACTCCAAAGTGGGAGATGATGTGATTAAAGAAAAAACATGTTGTGATGCCAGCGGTGTTGTTGAAGGTGCGCATGGATTCTGCCCACTGGGTGAATTAATCGACTTCCACAATAAGGTACTTGTGTCCATTGCTAGATGGAGGGTTACAAGTCATGATGTCAATGCCCCATTTGCAAAAGGGCCTGGTGGTATTAACTGGGTGTAAAAGAGTGGGTGGTGCTCAGGATTTATGGGCATAAAGATGGTATTTGTCACAAGGTTGCACGACATGGATATAGTCATGAAACAATGTGGGCTAGAAGTATCCCACTCAAATGATTTTCTAGGTGGTGGACATCCCTGAGAGGTGGCCTTCGCAAGCGTTGTTGTGGCAATCATTGAGAACTCTATCAGCTTCGTCGATGGTCAAACATCAATGAAGGATGGTGTCAACCCCTCATCGATATAATATGTAACTAATAAGGAGATATTGAGGGTCCTAATGACGAATTTTGACTTGTATCTAGAAAGCTATAAAAGCAAGGAGACATGGTTCTCCACAATCTAGATGAAATATGATGAGTCTAGTATCAGTAGGGTTGACTGCCCCCAGGTCAGAGAGTAAGGAACTCCATTAAGTGGGATAGGTTTGGAGGACTTCCAAGACTAACATGGAAGTGGGGGATTATGCCAAATCATCGACCAAAATGTAATTGTGTGTTTCCCTAGCCTGAGGGTTGTTGACATTCTGTCATAACGGGATACGAGGAATACGAAGGGGGGTCTCAGTGTTAGGGCATAGAATCATCAGAGGGGGTATCGTTGTAAATAGAAATGCGTCCGATGTGGTGGGAGTATATTCAAGGGGTGTGCTATATTGACAACTGCGCATTTGTAGAAAAACTTCCTCTTCACTAGTGAGGAGGATAGTGCGATCTACAGGGGTGCTGTGGTTTTGATACTGCCCCATCTGTGGTGGGTCACGGTGCATCTCCTATTGGTTATTCATCACACCTTGGTGTGGAATCAGATTTTGAAACACCGTCGAGGGTGGTTGTTGCACATACTATTGTGGGGCCTGCTGGTGGGGAGGCAGTGCTGGGGGATGGGGTCCATTCACAGATTATTTCATCTATTTAAAGTTAGCAATTTGGGGGCAATGGAGAGTATAATGTCCATACTCACCGTAAAGGGCACAAGGGAAGTTTGTCCGGAGGTTGTTGTTATTCTTCCCTTGGCATTTTTTTTTATTTCCCCCTTGGGAGTTTTGGTTCCCTTGCTTTTGATTGCCCCCAACAAGTTGGTTTTGTTGGGAGTTATGTCCACCTGGTCCAGGATTATTATTGTTTCAATTTTTTCCTTTATTATTGGAATTATTCGAATGATGGGACGAATTTTCCATATTCAGTTGTTTAAAATTTTGAAACTGCTGAATGGGAGAGGGTTGAATAAAGTTTAGCCCGACGTGTGGCTACCCTTATGGTGGGGCCATAGGTTGGGGAGGACCAGAAAATGGAAAGTACAAATTATTTTGTGGAAATGATCCATATGGTCAATAAGAAGGTGTGATTCTTTCACTAGTTCTTAGAGTGTAAGATGAGGTAGAGGGGGTACTAGAACTTGGTTGTATAGCTAGATGCATCATGGGTGTCAATGCGGGTCCACTCGTGGGTGGAGGGGGTACAATAGGGTATGGATGTGGGAAAGGGGGAGGGGGGTAATAAGGAATCCCTCCATATATTGGTGGATGTTGGGGTGTACCATACATGGGTCATGGTTGGATGTACGGATTATGGTGTGTTGTGGTACCAATTAATTCTTCCGTTGAGTGAGGCATCCTAGGTTTGTCTTGGCTAAATGGTAAGGGTCTTGGGATGTCAGGTAGTACTATGTATAAGTATCTAGACTGTGCGTAAATGAGGTGATACTGTTGAGATTTTCTAATGGATTCCTCTTCATATTGGGGGAAGGTGGAGGCCACATCCTTGACAAGGAGGGATACAAGTGACCTGAGAAACCAATCGAGGCATTTTTGCTTGGTGGTTTCTTCTTTGCATAAGCTATATCACTGACGCCATTCATTAATGTGGTCAATGATATGTGTGGATGAGGTTTGTTTAAACTTGGAGAACAGTTTGAGACCATTTTCATGGAGGATTGGTAGTTGAAATAAGGTCAAAAATGATTTGGCCAATGATTCAAAAGTCACATGGGACGCTAATTTTTCATCTACATACCACTTGGTTGATGGGCCAGTGAGTGTGTGTTGGAATAAACATAACCAGATGGAGTCGTCCATGATGTTGTTTGAAGAGAACCATAGGTGGAAGGTCATGACATGGTTGGTAGGATAATCTTTTGCCTTTCCTTCAAACTTGGGAATGTATAAAGGTAATTTAGTAGGCATTGCAGGCCATGTGGGGTCATGCAATATAGGATCATTGTTGAACCTGCTCAGATTAAGTATGTTGAGGGAAGCCAAGTATGGAATCTGGAGTGGTGGTGGAGGATTAGTTCCAGCCATGGTGTGAGTGGTTTGTATACTTGACCTCTGAGGGGTGTTAGGTGGGGTGGTAGGTCCTCCTTGGGAATAAGTGTGCCCCCTACTTCCTTGTAAAGGAAATCTAGTGGATGGTTGACCTTGGGAGGTGGACACAAGTAAATTAGAACCAAGAAAATTTGATCCCAAGACAATATCACTCACGGGGGTGTGAGAGGGTTGAGCCGATGAGTGGGCAAGAGAAGGAACTCCTCCTCAAATGGGAGGGAGATTTCACAAGCTTCTTGAATGACGGGGGTTATGTGGGTAACCTATGATGTATGACTAGCAAAATGAATGTGTGCAACTGGTGATGAGAGTAATACCTGAACAATAGAATTTATATAACTTGGACCTTCACAATATTTCTCACAATCATTTTGTAATCATAAGAGAATCATACATAAATCAATTGGCAAAGAAGCATATCTATGGGTAGGTGGATTTTGTCCATGTGGGATAACAAAGAAATAAAATACTTGTGTCCTAAAAATACGTAACGTCCTTCGTCTCAAATAACATTGGACCTTCCAATAATACTCAACAGTGGGGTCTGAAGCCACCGGAAGAGGAACTAGTGAAGGATGAAACAATCAGTTATAATGAGGGGTATAGGCTACATATTCTGAAAGAGCCAACGATATTTCCCAATAGCCACAAAAACTCTGATCAAGGTGAAATTGCAGCCCAGAATTTCCACCTGGGTAGATGTCCTAAAATTTGGTGACTACGTACCTCGGTCAAAGTGTGACATTTAGATTTTCGGCCTCAGAAATGGGTCATGGGATGGATCCCTTCCATGAGGTGGGTGCCTCAATTGGGGATGCATAGAACAACTGGACCTCCTCCTTTGACCCTTCACGGGTATCTCCCTGGCTTATGGTGCTAGGAACACTTGACTTAGAGGATTTAAGGTTCCCTATTTGACAACTTCTAATGTTTGAATATGTGAGAACCAGATAACAAAGAGTTATTTGGATGCCTATCGTCGATATCCTACCTAGACTAAAAAATTTATTTTGGCAACTCCTGTGGAGGAAAACTTAGTGAGTTTTTAGAAACATTTTAGATGTGGTTGTTGGTGAGATTGAGGATGTGAACCAATCTCTTTCAAATTAAGTGGGAGTGAATAGTTCCTTCAAGAAAAGGGTGGGGCATTTCAGAATCCCTTTTGGGGGAAAATTACTTCAACCTCCACAATTCGAGATGAAACTATGTGAGTGAGTAGTCACTTTGTGTCTGAGAAAGTGATAAAAAAGTGCCAAGTTTTTAATAAGTTAGGTGTCACCTTGCAACATGTGGACTTCATGTGGTCCTTACAAGTCTTGATTACCTATTTTACTATATGCCATTCGTACAACCTTGCATAATTTTAAAGTCTCTAGAGAACTAGCACATGGACATGTGGGTCCTTACCAATCCTTTAAACTCCCTAATTTGATTTAATATAAGAAAGCTTCAAAAAGACTATCCTAGATTGTGGACATGTGAGCATGTATGGGCTCATTACAATAACCTTTAAACTCCTCTAGTGATGTAAAATAAGAAAGTAGCTTCAAACTATCCTATATTTGCAACATGTGGGCATGTATGGGCCCTTACAAATTTAAGATGTTTTTGAAAAGAAACTAAGAGGAGTCCCAAAGGGGGCTATTGTCCTCTCTTAAATATTTTGTCTTTAAGGGAGATGAAATCTTCCTTCACTTGTTTTTCTAATTCTTAAGATCGCTCTATGGTGCGAGAGAAGAGCATACTCTATGATTGAATTTTGATTTCTGTTCCCGATGGAAGTGTTTATATATGTGATATTGAATGATTCCAACTTAATTTTTACCGTCAAAGAAAGTCATCCATGTGCAAAAATGAAAGAAAAATGAGGCAAAATATGGATTTTAATCCCCTAAGTGCCCATGTTTTTACTAACCCTTCATGTGGAGAGGGAATATAAGTGTGGTGCATATTATGATTTGCATAGAATCAATATTTAGAAGGCTATGGCCCTTCAAAAATACCACAAAAACTCTTACAATGTTGAATTTTTGGACAGATGCACGGATCACAGAGTAGACAGAGGCGCATGTGGTGCCAATGCACAGATAAACAACGACATGTTGGCACACATGTGCATAATTCACCGAGGAGAAAAGTGCTCTTGGTACACGTGCTCAGAGGCGCACCTGTGGGCTGAAAAACCCACGCACTTTCTAATACATGGTTGAGAAGAAAATTTCAAATGAAAATCTCTTATCTCAGTTCTGAATTTATCTTTTTTCAAGTAGGCCTGAGCTGGTTATGATCCCTGCAAGTCAAATAAATAGAAAAGAAGTGCTCAAGCAACCCAAATAGGGAGGAACTTGATACCTATCCCTAGTGGAGTCGTCAATCTGTTGTATCCTTTTCCTCAACTAAATGAGCAAAAGAAGGACACTTACAAGTCCAGTTGGGTTAGATAGACAGGACAAAAATGAGTGCAAGAGTTGGAAACATCAAGCATAAGAAACAAAGAAACAACTAAGCTAACAACAATTAAAGAAACTAAACTAAGGTGCATAAGGTAAATAGAACAAAATAAAAACCAATATCCATGCCACCAATGGATATATTGTATTAGTGGGAAAACACCAAAGAGAAAGGGAGACTTATGGGTCCCCTTTTTCTCCAAGGGAGGGATCTTTAACCCCCAATGAGAGATCTCTTATTACAAATAGAAAACTAAAAGGAAATGGTGAAGAAATCCAAAGTTCATTCACTCAAGAGGTGATGTGAATAGCCCAATGAAATGATGCTTATATGCTCCAATGGGGAAAGAGGTTCCTTACAGGAGAATAGAGGGAGCATAAAAATACAAATAGATTCTTGGAAATATAGCGCACCCATGGCCTCTTTTTATAGCAAATCTTTGAGGCATTATCCAACCAGTCTTTAGTGTGAAAAATGGGCCCTTTAGGTCTTTGAACAACCCCCACTCGGATTCAGCTCAGATTTGGGGGTCAAATCGACTTGGGAGATGAACCAGAAGTGGGTGGGAGGTCAACCAAAATCATTAATGTGTTGTTAAGAAGTGTGTGCGATGTTTTGTGTCCACAGTCACACATTAGGCGCATGTGCGCTTTTCCAGCGTTATCGATTGGCGCACATGCACATGCTTCCTTTTCATTCTGAGCGCATGCTGTTTTTATAACCAATTGTATAGTTTGTGCCATTTCGAAATGCATTTTTTGGACCATGGATGAACTAATAAGTGTTTGGAGATGCCAAATTTTTGTAAACATTTGCGGACGAAATTTCAGTGATAACACAAATGATGAGGGACATATGCATTATGGGGTAGTGGTTGTCATGGTGACATATTGAAGCTATTTTAGAGCTACCCACGGGCCTTGGATGCATTGGTTGTGAAGTCATGTTGTACTATGGATATCCAATGATGTATAGATTCATATGTTCAATAGTCAATGCTCATGATCTCATGTGGAAAAAAAGAATACATTCCTAGTTAAGAGGGAGTGTTGATATTATTATGTAACTACATAAGAGATTCTTTTGTATTTGTATTGGTAAAACCTTGAGAAGGTTATTGTAATATTATTATATAAATCAACTAATTTATTATTATTATTATATTTTTATCCTTATTGTAAAAGTTAAAAAAAACCCTCTTAGGGTTGTGTCTTTTCAGTAGTCAATTATGTGTATAAATAGTGGTCAAGTTCCTCTCATTTGTACACATGCAGAACTCTCCTTATATTGTTGATGCAGACGCGCTCCGCAGGGCACGTCCACTTACAGGATCTTCTCTTTCCTCGGCCCGAAGAACACTAACCGGCCCTTCTATTTCCCTATCGGGAAATTTTCACCCACAACAACTCTCTCATGGGATCTCCCTTTCTTCTATCGGGAAATCAGACTTCACGATTTCGTGAGGTCAATGGTCAAGCATAGGAATCTCGAATCCCCGAATCCTGATTTGAGTCAACGCTAACCTTTTCCTTCACCCTGTCATAACTTCTCTTATCGCAATTTCACCACTCGTGATATCAAGCAATTCACCTTACTGACTCCCGACTCATGATGTGACGAAACTTCGATGAGCTCACTGCTTTGACTTTTCAATGATCCCTTATCTTGTCGAGACTTTGGAATTCGTGGGATCGTGAATCCTAATGTCAAGATTTTGGAACTTCTCACCACGAAACTCCGATAGCTCGTGCCACCTATCCTCCACTAACTCCGCTGTGGCCCCACACTGTTCCTTTGGCCTGTCAAGATATCGTGTTTCACGATTTCAAATTGCAAGAGTATCCTGTCCTCAGGACCTCTGATATGCTGAACCTCGACTTCGTCAGATCTTCCGACACACGTCCCAAATGATGGACGGTTTAGATCGAACCTCAGACTTCACCAAATGCAAAATCAAAACCACTCACTCCTATGAACCCCGATGACCAAATCTCTGATCGAGCGATCAACCGGCATGTGTCTTACCTGAGATCCATGACTATGATCCCTTCGCTATTGCGAGACTCAAAGGGTCTTGAGCTTTTAACTTCTAAACCTCTGATATACCGATGAATCCTGGTTCCTACTACCTATCCCAATAGATGGACGGCTCTGAGCTTGTCGGGATTTCCGCGATGGATTTGCCGATCTCTGGTCCGCGGGATACCCGATTTCCCGAACTCCGATGCCTCAATACTTCGATGCTTCTCTGGGTTTCCACTCTGCTCACAAATAGTTAAACCCTATGCAACTCCTGTCAAATCGGACGGTTGACGGGTAACTATGGGCTGATTCGACGGTCCACAATCCCTTGAGCTTAAACTTCGGACGTACTCGTATCCTCCTCGCTTCTCTGGCGGATCTGACGGCTGGTGGGATTTTGCAAATCCTCTCCATTAGATCCTGACCATCTATCTTCTCCTCCTCGATACATTCATGAGGTGAACCAAGGACTCCTTCCTGGACTTAATCAACTGTGTCCCAAACCTCCATTGCCTTAAGTCACTCGATATGCTCCAACTCTTTGTGCTACCTTCAATAGCTTCAAAAGATTTATCCCTCCTAAGCTTTCTCACAACTCTGAGTCTCAGAGAAGATTATTGCGTGCACTCGTTGCGGCAACTCTCAAACACTTCCAAGTGTTGAATACTTTCGATTCTGCGCACCCCTGCACCAACATTCCTTCAACACTCCGCTCAGATTCACAACTGAGACTTTCCTTAGCCTGCGCACTCCTTGCATGGCTCCTATAACCCAATTTCACTTATGGGTGAACGAGAACAAGAGTTAAACTATCTGAGCCTTCTGTCAATGCACTCCTTGCGGACGACTTCAACTGCACTCCTTGCAGGAATCCTTGCTCAGATAGAGAAACAATTGAAACT